>JAOTOM010005134.1:1067500-1137457 GCA_034440615.1 Ashinkailepas kermadecensis | reverse complement strand
TTATTTGTGCTGAACTTCTTGAGACTATTTACATGAAGAGGAAACCTTTTAGACAAATCATTGTATTACAAGTGGAAATGTATTCCCTGTCACAGTCATGACCTATTACCTCACTGAAATATAATTGCACTTTCTTTTTGGAAGAATGCCCAAAATGTAAGTTTTTAGGCAACACTGTGCTATTCCCACGGAGGTAATTGGTTTGAAGTGTAGCATACCTTGTGGGTACCAAGCATCCCAGCCATGCAACACAGTCAGGGCCATGCAAACCACATATGGCCATGTTTGCCCATTGTCTGATTTGCTATTCCAATTGTGGATTCCAGTTATGATGACACAATGGCTCATAACCAGGAACATCTCATTGAGGCATGTGTAATTTGTCCAATTCCAACTATGCAAAACCCCCTGATAACAGCATCTCTGGCTTTGACATGCAACTAGAAGATGGACTGTTGCCAACTGCACAGCTTACCACTTTTAATGGGGTTGGGGTAAATTTGCAGCTTAAGGTAACTTCTGATTTCTTGGAATTTCTTGTTCTAATGCAATGTTTATGAATGTGGTGAACATGATATGATTACTTATTTCCTCTGTAAATGTGTACGTTCAGTTGGAAGGCAAAATACACCCAAAACAGGGCTTCAAGTTAAGCATATAGCATAAAAAGTGAAGTTCAAAACCAAGAAAAAATGATGTAGCATAACCTAACATAACCCAGCCTAACCATGCCAGCCATAACCATGCAAGAAACCAACTTATTTTGTTAAGATTGAAAATTTCTGACCAATTTTTTCCCCCAAAAAAGTTCCAAATAAAAACCTGACCTAACATAACCTAACCTAATCTAGAATGAACTGTTTTTGAAGAAAAAACTAAATTAATTTTGGAAAAATTTCCTATTATTTTTCTTCAAACTTACAACAAAACCCTAATATAACCTAACTGAACCAAACCTAACCCATTTGTATGCTTCATGGAGGTAAATGTGTGTAAAACTTGTCTCGTCATTACCTTAAACTGCAATAATACCGACGATATATTATGGCAATCTTTCACCATGCAAGCTAACCCTAACCCAACACATTGGAAAGTACAAGGGAAACCAAGGATTACGTCTGATAATGCACTGCAATTACATAGGATTTTTGCTACTACGCGGGATATATCAATTGTATTATGTAATCTTGCCAGTCTCGTATCAATGTCAATGTTCATGTGCTATCTTGGAACGATCAAGTGTTGGCCAAATCATTCCTTGGAAATATTCACATTACCAGCAGAGATAAGGTATCTGAAAAGGTATTCACATTGACAAAGGTAGCATAAGCTATACATCACGAATTGCATTGATCTATTAACCAAAGACCCAACGGTAGAACCACTTAACGTACACAAGAAAAACTTTCGCAAGAAAGCAGTGCGCAATGCATGTCACACACAAGCCATAATTGTTTAATACAACGAAGAATGGCTCTTAGATGCTCCTGGGTTTTAGACATTGCGTGTAAAGAAAGCATACGACCTTCAATATACCAGGTGCTGAGTTGACATCAAAAGTAACGTTAAGGATTATACTTTATTACTCAACGTTTCGGCCAGGGGCCATCGTCAGGAGTGATATAAAAATGTCAAGTTTAGCAATTGAAAAAAAAGCACGCGAGAAAAAAAGCGTGCAAAAGACACGTGGAATGCAGAAAAGCCTCCTCAGTGGTGCACACTTAAAAAAAACTCCAAACCAGAAACAAACTATGTCAAGATAGAATCCTCTGAGGAAGCCCGAGCCGATGGTCCACATACATATCGATACATACACTCACGCACATATATAGACATAGATCCAATATAATGCGTAATACATGAAATATAATTTATGTTTATGTAATTTAAGTGATATACCAAGACGTCGTTTGCGTGTTTAGTTGCGGCCGTAGATTACGTATGTGTAGAGATTCGAGGACCTTTAGATCAGCGTTGTCCCTGGCTGTTGCTAGAATTTCTACTTTGAAGTTTGTGTTAGTGTCGCTGTGTTCCATGTTAGAATGTTTGTCGATCATGTGTTCGCCTAAAGATGTGTATGATCTTCGAAGTCTGGCATCTCCCAAGTGCTCATTGTACCTATCCCTGATACTACGTTTGGTTTCACCGCAGTGTCTTAAAATTACTTTTTCAATACCTGTGCGGATGAAAAACAAAATCACTCTGAGATAGTGAAGGATGAAAAACGCTGAATAGATGCATCATGATGAAAACCCAGATTGCGCCATCACACTAATAAAATATACACATGGCCAGAGTGGCAAACATAATCATACAAATTTGGACAAATTGTATGTTGCATCCACTCTTCCTGAACCACATTTTTGGGGTCAGTACCTTCACATGCTTCTCATTTTGCTACTTCCTTTCTTTATTGAGTTCATGAATGTAGCGCGGTGCTTGAAATGAAACAGGAAATTCCATTGTTCGGTACTTCTTCACATTAAGCTGGCCGCACATGGCGGAAGGACACCTGTTCACCGCCCTGTCAAAGACCTATATTGCATGTTATACTTGGACGTGTTTGTTTCACCTGTGCATGCCGGGTGCTTGATGGCTGTGGTTTTCCTCAATGTGTATGATGGCAGACCGTGATGCGTGCAAAGGTACAAAGGTAAATGCGAAGTAATTGACTGTTCCGTCCCTTGGAGAAGATAAATGTCGCACATCTAGCACCTGCCACTTAAACCTGCATGTACAATGTGCATGTTGGCCTCACCGAAATGCTATGAGCTGCATGTGGGTGTATTTGATTGGTTGGTATTGTGTTACAGGTACCATCCACCTTGGTCACTGCCTCGCTGACCAGTCCTCATCATGCAGACCTGATCACGAAGCCTACATCCCTGGGTGGCGGTGCTGACCTATGCAATCCAGATAACTGTCATCATACCCGTGACCTGTCACGTCCTCAAATGCTGAACCAGTGCCCGCAGAACGACCTATCACCAGTTCAGTGTCGGTGTCTGACAGCACTTTCGAATCATCTGCCTGCATATTTCTACGTCTGCTTTTCGGCTGTAACTGGAGCGTAACTACGGCAATGTTACTAATACTGACACTGCTTTCGTTTTGCTTTTTGTGATGTGTTTATGTCCTTAGTCATTTGGTCTCAAGGGAGCATCATCTCTGGTGAAGGCCATGCCGCAACTCGATCAAACAGCTGGGCTTTGTAAATAAATAATACAGCACACCATCAACATTTAATATAAGAGTGAAATGAGGCATCTGAACAGTCAGCACCGACGCCATCAACGGAAGCACTAACCAAGCCAATAACAACTTTTAATTGAGCATGGCTGAACTTGGAATCGATATGATTCCAGTCGCGAGTGTGACTGGAAATGTGGATAGTTTCTACGAATACCAGTCAACAGCGAAACCAAAATCGTACTATCTCACGGAGATAATTATTTTGCATATCCCCAACGCGACTTGGATTCGTTGAACTGAAGCAACAGCTTCTCTTGTCTTTGTCCATCGTTCCACGTTCTTTCAACGCCAATGATGTAGTACACACTCGGAACATAAAATATGAGTTTTGTTGCATCAACAACCATAGCCGTTCAAGTCTGAGTAATATAATAGCTTAAAAACTATAATACCATGCATTAGGGGAAGCTCGGTAAAACGCCCCACCATGCAAACATACCTTCTCGCGCTCTTCTAGTATTAATGCAAGGGCAGAAAGCGCGGGCTTGACACGCCGACACATGCGCTTTAGCATGAATGAATACATGCGAAAACAATTAAACTGGTCTGCTTGAAGGGGCACACGCTCATGTACAACATACTCAGGACAGTGTTCTTTTTCTATATATATATATATATATATATATATATATATATATATATATATATATATGCATATGCAGATAGGTGTATCATGGCAAAATGCGAATTAGAACACACTTTTCCACACTAACATTTCAGCGACCTAGCTTCCTTGCTCATATGGGGGACGAGTGGTCTAGGGGTAAGATGCTCGTCTCACAATCGAAAGGTTGTGGGTTCGAGTCTCACCTGTCGCTACTCTTCGCCCGCGACCAATCGGCGTGAGAGATTGGCGACGTTACATGACTCAACGGTCGACGTGTCGTTAAACCAATAACCAACCATCCTTGCTCATATGAGCACTCGCTGTACCGATGTGCACACATCGGTAATATCGTGAAACAGATCATGAACAGATGAACAGACCAGACATATTGTGAAATAATGGATACCGCTCTCCCTCTCCTCCATCTCATCGACATCGCACATACAATGATAAGCATGTCATGACATATTGTAGCACACTTATTCCTGTCTCTTACTGGCAGGGCTCTTTTCATGTTTAACAAAACATAAATTTCAGGCGCCTCGGTACTCGGTTTAGTTTTTTTACTGTGAGGGACTGTCTGTCAGTCACGGTACGCTTTAGTGCTGGGCGGTGATCTCCGAGCCATCTGTCAGTGACGGCGGCCGCAGGAAAGAATCTCAAAGGCACCTTATTCTCGATGATGAACACCTCTTTCTTTGCCCTATCTTTGTTTTCCTCTTTTGTTTCATCGAATTTTCCCTCGAAGCGACCCTCACTTACGTGCTTTGCAGTTTTTCCCACCCGTTCTGTATCGGACTGGCTTCGAGACATGATAAGGCATATATCTGCCACCTCGACCATATCAGGGATGTCCCTGTGCAGACCAGTCTGCACGTCCTGGAAGGTGCGCAGGACGTTCTCGGGACACCAACTTTTTACACCGCTTGACTGGTCAGTTGGCAGCCACTCCGCGAAGTCACTGTGTCTATCTCTCACGCGCTCTTTGAAGGCGCGATACTGGGAGACGAGGCACACACATTTGGTCCCTGAGCAGCTGTCGCTGCACGGATGGCCTGGCTGCTTCACACTGCCCAGACTCAGCCGTTCGGCCAGGTCTGAAAACGTCGCCTCACCATAGTCGGAGCCTGCGCTAGTTGAGGCGATCCTGTCCATGTTGAATGTGTGAATTATGAGTCGTTCAATGTCAGTCGGGTCAAGATACGTTGGACTAAGTCGCAGGATCGCCGCCACCAGATCAGATCGTCGCCGAGTCGCCTGTGTCATGTCAGTCGCGTCGCGTTCTACGTCACTACGCCGCAGCCGGTGCTGCTCGGTCACTCCGACCTCAGCGCCTCGGAAACCGGTGCCGTCAGCCACCGCCGGCCCCTCCCTCTCTAGCTGGCCAGAGAATGCACCCGCTGCAATTTTTTTCAGGGTGGACAGATATTTGTCCACTTCCTGGCGGTCCCGAAACACCGAGTACAGCGCTGACTGGCCAGCCTTACTCAGTGCCACAGCGGGCGTCATCACATCGATGATGATCAGCGACGCCATCACAAACTCCCGGCTCTCCAGCGTCCGGAGAACCCGCTGGGCCGACCCAGCAAAAAGCGACCCCTGAGCGATCATGTCTTGGAGAACATTGATCATGGCAGCTCGGTTGTGGAGGACTTTGGTCACTGCCATGACTAAATACTCCACGAAGCGGGTTTCGATCAGCCGCTGCAAAGACAGGCTAATCACATCCAGCTGGGCGGATGCCCTCCGCAGCTGTCGCTTCAAAAGTCCTGACCTCTGAAACAGGCTGATCACCTGGTGCAGGCTGTCCATGTACTCCAGCATCCAGGTCGCTTCTTCCTCGTTCGTCACTTTCGACAATAAAGTCTCGAGGCGGTGGTCACGGTCATCTAAATGAACGTGACTTCTGTTAAATTTTTCCTTCCATATCCGGCGGAAACCATTTGTACTGCCAGAATAGACTGCCTCACAGTCAGACGAGGAAGAGGTGACCTGGATGCTGATGTCCTCGTCAGTGAGTCCGAAGTCATGTCGGAGACAATCGACGACGTGACTCGTCACCCCCCGTCCGTCGGCCTCGTGTCGGTCCCGTGTCCCAGAGCTGGTCGGTGTTTGGGTCGCCGTGTAGTCCGTAACTGGGTCAGCGTAGTTCCGCACTACGGCAGTCGTGCAGTGCACGACCACCGGGGAGCCGTCGCTGTCCAAAGTTCGTACATTCACTGCCTGTCGCTGGTTATGGGCCTCAGTGAATTTGTCCATTGTCAGGTGCATGTGTCGGGGGCGGCCAGTCGCGGGGTTCGGCGTCTTGAGGTGCCGCGATACCTCGTCGGTAAACACGTCATAGATGACATCCACGGCCTGGGCAGCGGCTGGTCCGGTCTGATGCTGGTTTCCCACGTCAAAGCCAAGAGTGTTGAGCAGTAAATGTTCGTGAGCATGATCCTCGTACGAGTGTCCCCTTAGGACACCGTTGTAGATTATCCTCATATTTTTTTACGTCATTTCCTTGGCTTTAGATATCATCCCAGCTGTCAGGTCACCTATTGTAGGTATCTGTTTGGTCGCGTTCATGACTTCAGTTGCTCGTTGATGTCGGTCGGAGCTCTGGTGGGTCATGAGCCTTTGCTTTTTGTATCGGCCTAGATGTACAGGTTTAGTTACCCAGAGCTCAGCTTTTTTCCCCCACCCCTCGCGCCGAATTGTGTGCAGGTGCTACACCGAGCACAGTCACCCTGGCCTGTGTGGTCCATCACGAGCCAATGGAAAACGTCAGTTGGTGTGTCAGTGTCCGTGTCCATCGCGGCGTCTCCCTGTTCACCTCCAGCGGCACGCCTATCCATCAGCACTGACTGCACGGCTTCCTTCAGATTGTCGATTGATTCTTTTAGTGCACTGATTTGCCGGCCAGGGTTGTCTGCGCTCAAATTGTGGCGAAGAGCCACAAATTCCCGGGCGAGGAGATCAACATCGGCATTGATTTTATCCAATCTTTCCGAAAGACAATTTAGTCTGTTCCAGTCCACGTTGGCAGGGTGGCCGACTGAAGTATTGTCGGTACGCTCGTCAGGTCTGCGTCCAGTCTCGTGTCCGTCTGTCAGCGGTACATCGTCTGTGTCCATGACCACTGTCCTTGTCGGTCTCGTCTCGTCCATGGGGTCACTGTTGGGCTCGTCATTCATTTCCGGCTCAACAGCAGCTGGGCTGGGATCGTCTACATCACTGTCAGAGTCGAGGGAGGCAGAGTCAGCGGTTGCTGCTGGTGTAGTTGGCATGGCATCGTCTCCAGACGTTCCCACAGCAGTGCTACATCCGATCGGGTCTAGACGGACATCTCGATCCCGCCTCTTCCGTCGCATTGTCTCTCTCTCACATGCCTTGCTAAAGTCCTTAAGTTTTTTCCCCCCACCCTGTGCACGTTTTGCGCATGTCGCTTAGCATTACTTTTTCTGATATTTCTAAGACATATATAGCATACGACAGCTTCATCAGATTTAATTTTCACCATGCCTGATACCCACGGATCCAAGCAGCAAGTCAACGACGTAAGAACACAGGACAAAAACAAGAACACAGTAGGTGAAACAAAAACAACCTCAGAAGGATGGCAGGAACGTCCGATGTAGGTGATGGACGGACGATGCGGCCAGACCAAACCAGGATAGCAGGATCCCGGCACACAGGATTGAGGCAGCAGCGGCGTTACTGTCAAAAAACGGATACAGATTAGTGTGGGTCAGTGGTAGAGGTGCGACAATTTTTTTGCAGCTAGTACCGGGGGAAGGCACCGCGTTCTCTACTAGATCACGGCGTGATTGAGGCAGCGTCTAGTCGGGACAATGCGGGGACCACACCATTTTGAATGAGGTTATGTAAATGTAGGACCAACAACCTTAGGATATACGCTGCTTAAACCAATTATTACGGATATAATGGTTGGTTTTCTTGAAAAGAACATATTGATTCGAGACACCCAGCATGTGTTTAGAAAAGGTCGATCTCGCTGACAAAAATCTTGAACTTTTTGGACTTTGCTGCAGACCAGTGTGATAAGACATCATATTGATTTAATCCTGATATGAAAATCAGGTTGAGCTATGGCTTTCAGATAAACAGTAGAGAGTGGTGCTAAGTGGCATGAATATTTCATGACAAGATGCTCTTAGTGAAGTACTGCAAGGGTCAGTACTGGAACCACTATTGGGCACAGCATTTGTGACCAATAGTGGTGTAATAGTGAAGGGTAACCAAGATGGCCCCGGCGAGGCATCGTCTCCAGACGTCCCCACATCAGCGCTACATCCAATCTGGTCTGGGCGGACATCTCGATCCCGTCTCTTCCGTCGCATTGTCTCTCTTTCACATGCCTTGCTAAAATCCTTCAGTTATTTCCCCCTCCCACCCTGTGCACGTTTTGCGCATGTCGGTTAGCATTACTTTTTCTGATATGTCTAGGACATGTATAGCATACGACAGCTTCATCGAATATAATTTTCACCATGCCTGATACCCACGGATCCAAGCAGCAAGTCAACGACGTAAGAACGACGTATATTGTTCAGGATGTAGGTGAAAAAAACCAACCTCAGAAGGACGGCAGGAGGGTCTGATGTAGGTGATGGACGGACGATGTGGCCAGACCAAACCAGGATAGCAGGATCCCGGCACACAGGATTGAGGCAGCAGCGGCGTTACTGTCAAAAAAACGGATACAGATTAGTGTGGGTCAGTGGTAGAGGTGCGACAATTTTTTTGCAGCTAATACCGGGGGAAGGTGCCGCGATCTCTACTAGATCACGGCGTGATTGAGGAAGCGTCTAGTCGGGACAATGCGGGGACCACACCATTTTAAATGAGGTTATGTAAATGTAGGACCAACAACCTTAGGATATACGCTGCTTAAACCAATTATTACGGATATAATGGTTGGTTTTCTTGAAAAGAACATATTGATTCGAGACACCCAGCATGTGTTTAGAAAAGGTCGATCTCGCTGACAAAAATCTTGAACTTTTTGGACTTTGCTGCAGACCAGAGTGATAAGACATCATATTGATTTAATCCTGGTATGAAAATCAGGTTGAGCTATGGCTTTCAGATAAACAGTAGAGAGTGGTGCTAGGTGGCATGCAGATGTCATGGCAAGATGCTGTTAGTGAAGTACTGCAAGGGTCAGTACTGGAACCACTATTGGTCGCAATATCCTGATAAACAATTTGGTTTCAGAAAAGATATGTCCACATATATGCCTCTTCTCTTAATACAGAACTTGATCACCAAAGGGTTTGAAAATAATGAATATGTTGTCGGAATTTACCTTGATTTGAGGAAGGCATTTGATACTGTTGACAGGAAAATATTATGTGCAAAATTGGACAAATATGGAGTGAAGGGAAATGCAATTAAAATATTACAGTCATATCTATCAGGAAGAACTCAAGCTACCACAATCAATAACAGCACCTCTGCTTTCAGAAAGATTGAAATGGGTGTACCACAGGGCTCAATTCTAGGCCCCTTACTCTTTATAATATACATAAATGATCTTGTAAATTTGGATATAGAATGTCAGACATTTCTATATGCTGATGACACGGCTATATTTTTCAAAAGCACTGACCCTAAAGAGCTTCAAAACAAAATACAAAATTCATTGCCAAGAATTTCACAATGGCTACATTCAAATCTTTTGTCATTAAATGAAACAAAAACTGTATACCAGTTGTATAACAATCACAAAACGAATATTGATATTGAGATCAAATTTAATGGGATTGCTATTTTGCATCAAAATCCAGTGAAGTACCTTGGTGTATACATAGATGAAAATTTGAAATTTGCATCCCATATCAGCAGTGTCTCAAACATAATAAGTCGTAATATAGGAATGATATCAAAAACAAAATATATCCTAAGCAAAAATCACCTCTTAAAATTGTATAATGCATTAATTCTCCCATATATAAATTATTGCTGTTTTCTCTGGGGTACAAACTATGCTAATCAGACACACAAATTGTCCTTGCTTCAGAAAAGAATGATGCGCATTATTGAGGGTGTATTTCCCCCTCAGAGTGCAAACCCTATCTTCAAGAAATACAAAATTTTAAAAGTCCAAGACATAGCAAAACTTCAGATGTTACTTATTATGCAAAAATTTATTTATAATCAGCTGCCTCATTCTATTAGACCTCTTTTCACCGTATCTCTGAATACCCCATATTCCACTAGGTTACAAGACCACTTCCAACACTGCTATTCAAACAAAAATTATCGTCTCTTCACCATTGAATGTTTTGGACCTAAGCTTTGGAATATTATTATAGCAAAACATTTTCTGCATACACATATACCAAATTCTAAGACTGTTCTAAAAAATCACATAAAGACATACTTCTTGAACAAATACTAAATGACTCATGCACTCACTCTGTCTGTTGAATATCAGGGGAATGCACATATGTAGGTATGTATGTCTGTGTATGTGTGTGTGTGTGTGTGTGTGTGTGTGTGTGTGTGTGTGTGTGTGTGTGTGTGTGTGTGTGTGTGTGTGTGTGTGTGCGTGTGCGTGTGCGTGTGCGTGTGCGTGTGGGTGTGGGTGTGGGTGCGCATGTGCGTGTGCGTGTGCGTGCGTGCGCGTGCGCGTGCTTAACCATATATAGAAGCTGAAAAACACCCAACCATAGTTCCTCCCACATTCCACCCAGCAACAAGCTTATGCTTAGCTGGATGGAGTTGTGGGAGGAGCCTAAGTAAACAAATGCATTTCAAATTAGGAGTGCCTACTACCATCTCGTCACAAACCAGCTACTAACATTATAGTTTAGGCCTCAACTTCTCTTTGGGATGGATATAGGGCCAGTCATATGCCTCCTTTGGGTATGACTACTTTCAGCATTCTTTATTGCTAGTTTTATTGCTCTAACACTGGGTGCTTTTATGCTCGTTTATTTGTTTTCCATCTCTTAGCTGGGAGTGCCGCGACTTTACTGTTTATTTTATGGTGTTAACGTTAGGTACTTACAGTCGTTGGGTAAGGGGAGGGGGCACTCCTGGTCACCTGATCTTGGGTGGCGGACGTAAAAAAAAAAAAAAAAAAAAAAAAAAAAAATATTTGTAAATAGTATTGAAAAGGTATAAAAAGTGCCAAATTAAATTTAGCTTTGATAAGTGTCGAATAATGCATGTAGGTAGACATCATATCAGGAATCCATACTTGATGGGTAGCCAAGTACTAGCTGTGACTGAACAGAAGGACTTAGGTGTTATTGTGAACACAAAATTGTGTACATCATATTGTGTCCACAAATTATGGACAACATACAAAAGAAGCAATAACAAAATTTCAGGCCACATTTTAAATAATGGAGCTTGATCTCCTATAGCTATGGAAAACGTTGGCAATATTTAGAGAGTGCAAAAGAGGATTAGTAATTTGAGCAACCTAGCATATGACACAAGATTAAAAAAGATATGAATGTGTGTACACTTAGACACAGAAGAATAAGGGGAGGTCTCATCAAGATATTTAAATTTATTCATGGTCAGCAACAGATACATCTCTAGGATAATACAATTATACAATTAGTTATTAGAGGCCATCAATTCAAAATCGAAGTTAACCATATCAGGATAAAGATAAGACAGTCTTTCTTTACCAGCAGGGTAGTTAACATTGGAACCAGCTATCACACACAATTGGTATTGTCAGTATGCAGAGCAGTCTATAAAAATAGCATAGACTGGTATTAAAAGGAGAAGATAATTTCCTTTCATTATTTCATGGATAACTAATCGACAAATGTTGTGGACAACTAGTTCTTAGTGTCCACAAAGTGTAACAAGATGGCCCCTGTCAGGGCCATAAGGAACATTTTTTATGTGTGTGTGGGGGGGGGGGTGAGGCAGCAGGATGTGCTATGAGACTGAAATGTTTTCTACTGGGGGGGGGAGAGATCTGGGTGCTTGGACCATGAAAAGATGGCAGGTAATGCCCACCTGCTTCAAAGCTGGGGGAGGGGGGGAACTGCCCTGTTCCTATGCCATTGGCCCCTGTGGCTCATAGTTGCATTATCTTTAATGTTTCTATAGCTCCTTCTTTTGTAAATTCATAGTTTCTTTTAAACTTGTCCTCATGCCAATATAATTGGGTGCTGAATGCATAATTCCTGCCCTGTCCACACCTTGCAACATTTCAAGGCTCCTCCCCTGTAGGAATATTTAGCATCACATAATTCAGTCTCAAATAGGGTTGGATATAGGAATTTACAGGGTGTGTGGCTGAGCTGTGGGGCTGGTGGAGCTAAAGATGTGCTGGGGTGGCACTGACTTGCCTTCCTAGGAAGCAGGGACCAGAGAGGGGGGGGGTACCCTCCGACCTCCCGGATGGGTGGCACTTCAACAGTAGGGGGTGGAAAGGAGGCTAGAGGGGTAGCATTCCAGCAGATGAGGTGGCGTTCCCCTTTGGGCATGGGGGCGGCCCATTCGGCCTCCTTAGATCCAATACTGTCTCTCCCCTACAATATCTATTTCAGCCTCATTCAGCTCTGAATCTGCCCCCTCCCAACAAAGCAGAACAACCTTAGAATCCACTCGCCCTTACCTCGATCATACGCTTTCCTTCGAACAGCACACGCAGATATGCCACTAATATATAGCCAATGTAGATTGAGATATTCATCATCTACATTGTACCACACATCTGTGCAATGCAGGATGAGGTGGTTTAAGGTTAACTCCGCTCAAGGCAGTGCACATCGAACTTACGCTGCACTGTATGCACGTGTGTGCCAAATGCAAGGCCATGAAAACAATGGAATGTAAACAAAATTCAGCGCAGCGATGTTTTGCGCTTTCGTGACAAATTATAGTGCCACAGGACACAATGCACACTTCGCAATTTATTTTTTTATATTTAACCTGCACGGCTGGGAGGCTATTATACTGGAAAGGACTTGGAACAATATAAAGAATGGCATGAAAAAAAACTAGGATCAAATACTTCCACTACAAGGGAGAATTATGGCATTCAGGTTGTTACCTGTGACGAAGGAAAAAGCCAGTGAGCTATCGATAAATGGCGATTGAAAAACACCATAATTTTCACTTAAATGTGCACATGTCAAGTATTTTGTGTGCTCAAATCAGAAAATGAACTTGAAATAATTATATATTTGTCCACTTATAGTATTCCCTTGTCATATCACCAAGGAACTGGTCTCCATTTGCAGCATACTTTCCAAGCATCCACACGTCAGGAGCTCTTGCGTTGTAAAAAATATGGCACCTAAGGAAGACCTTCGGAAGTGTTTTTGTGCTAATTTTCACGCACTAAAATGAACGGAGAGTTGGAAAATCCCAGTTGTTGTGCGATTTATTCGTAGCACTTCCGTATATCAAGCCCCGCTTTTACCTGGATTTTTCATCCTTCAGACTGGCCGAAAAAGCCCACAGATGAACATATGAATAATTCCTTGTACCGCGCGCGCAGAGCGTTATTGTTCTTTTATAATGTGTAGAAAATGATGAGACGTTCAAATATTTGCTTTGATCTTTGATTTATCCATCATGCTCGCCAGTATTCATCCACAAATTCACCTGTATTTTCATGTGTTTTTCATCCTCCTGGAATGTGCCAGCCTAAGGATGAAATTTTTCATCCCATGTTCTTGATAAACAATGTTTGCTAATATTTGCAGTATTTGTGAAATTTATTAATGCAAGGTTAAGATAAATGAAGAAACAATTCTAACTTTATTTCTCTGTTTACATCTGAAGAGAACCATATATTAATATCGAAACATTTTATAAATTATATTTTTCTTCAAAATACATGCCTACAATTGTGACGCACACAAGACTTCGAAAAACAAGCTGAGCCCTCGTAAGTCGCTGAATAAGATCGAGGTTTGGGCATTTCTGTATTTATTCATGTATATTTGTATACCTGCATTCTTTGCCTGTAATCAGTGCTGAGATACTACTCAGTCATGAGATTTAACGCTGTTTAGGGTTCAGCTCATGGGTGGATCCAGCCAGCCCGTTGTCAGTCAGATTGGGTTGTGTAAGATTTAATAAATCGCTGACGAAAAATACCTGATTTGTATGGTTTAGGTGCAAGCTCTAGTTTAAAACAATACTTTTTCTTCAAATAAAATGTTCCCTGTTTTTATGAAGAGCATGAATAAAGGATAATTTTAGTTCAAATCAGGCTATCTAGGCTGGTGATGCCCCCACCCCCTTGCTCCAAATCCCCCCTGCATTAGCTGACAATTACTTGGGTTTGGCCAATGTCATGATTCAGCCCGGCCAAATTTCTCGGCTGGGTGTCAGCTCGGCCGAATTTCTGGTTATGCTACAGCTTCACATGTTTTTTTAAAGACGCATGGTATGAGTTTGTATTTCATGGATTCATGCATATTCATAGATTGCTGCACTTATGTTCATCATGCTATATAATCCTCTGCATTGTGAGGATACACTGTGAACTTCATGCCTAGCTTCATGAAGATAGACACATCTAGTGCATTATACAATAATTTTCACCTTGCCAGGAACATCTTCACTACAGGTCCATTAGGTTTTGTGATGATATGCATTGGTAAATTTACAAAACTAGGTAAAATGCGATTTTTCGGAATTTTTTTTTATACGGGGTATCTTAACGTAAAAATCATGATGCGACCACTCATTTTCTCCGCAAATGATTACTTTTCAGTTGGCAAACAAATACACGACCATAATCTTCACTCTGCAAACATAGCACATCGCGTATAATTATCCGTACCTGGTGTGTCACAGACGTGATAAAGAAGACATTCAACACTTCAGGCACTCAATTTGATACTCTTTGACATCGAAAACCTTATGTTTCTGCCTTAATTCGACATTATCTCCGAGAATGCATATACTCGCAACATGCCGCGCCAGCCACCGTCGATAAGGGTGGCGTCAACATTCCTTGCGATGCTGTATTATTTTATTTAAATATATTTGATGACGTCATGGCCGAAAAATTTGTTTCGGATAATTCTGGTTTTCCGGTTAGGTTAGGTTAGGTTAGATTATATTATGATATAATATATTTTATATATTATGCTACGTTATCTTAGTCTAGGTTAGCTTAGGTTAGGTTATTTTATTTTGTTGTATTATTTATATTCATATTTAATTATATAATATAATTATATAATATAATCTAACCTAACCTAACCTAACCTAACCGGAAAACCAGAATTATCCGAAACAAATTTTTCGGCCATGACGTCATCAAATATATTTAAATAAAATAATACAGCATTGCAAGGAATGTTGACGCCACCCTTATCGACGGTGGCTGGCGCGGCGTGTTGCGAGTATATGCATTCTCGGAGATAATGTCGAATTAAGGCAGAAACATAAGGTTTTCGATGTCAAAGAGTATCAAATCGAGTGCCTGAAGTGTTGAATGTCTTCTTTATCACGTCTGTGACACACCAGGTACGGATAATTATACGCGATGTGCTATGTTTGCAGAGTGAAGATTATGGTCGTGTATTTGTTTGCCAACTGAAAAGTAATCATTTGCGGAGAAAATGAGTGGTCGCATCATGATTTTTACGTTAAGATACCCCTTATTAAAAAAAAAAAATCCAAAAAATCACATTTTACCTAGTTCTGGAAATTTACCTATGCATTTGTCTCAAAGCTCATTCTATATTCACCTGAGAGTGCGACTATTGATACTGGAAAAACAAAAGACAAGTATGAAAACATTGTAAACATGCACTTTAGTTCCATCACAACGACCATCTGTGTTTGTAATATGTTTATGAAAAGATGAAAGTCATCACCAAGGATGAAAACTTAAAACTTTCATTAAGGCCGCGTTCGGGCGAGGGAAAATTCTCCCATTGGATAATTCTCCAAGCAATAATTTCCCTGACTATTTTCCATCTGCGTTCGGCCAGTTTCCTCAGATATTATCCGCCGGCTTCGCCTCACGTGCCATGAATGAGTAGAGCCATGAATCATTGCATTAGCATTACTGCAGGGGCCAGAGTGATTTGGCTGGTGTTGATGGTCTCAGCAGTAGCCAACGGACACAGTCAACTCAATATCCCTTAGCCATGCATCCAAGACGTTGAAGGGGGTTGAGAAAACCGATGATCCGAGAGGGTCAAACTGGTCATACACACCATTACACAATGATCACCAGAAATTACATTTCCATATTTACTTGAAAATTTGCCTTACTTAGTGGTTGTTCATAGCACAGCTTTCTGAAAAGTTGCGCCAGTTCTGCCTCCGAAACTGGCACGCTGTTTTTTCGACAAACTGACTTGAGATACGACTCTCAACTCAAAACCACGTCTACATAATAACAAATAGCTTCAACGTGCTGCTGAAAACTAGCAAATGTTTACTGAATACAGTGCAACTTACATCGGTTATCCCGGGTCGCCGCCTGCATCCGCCATATTCCTCCAAATCAAACCGGTTCCGGTGTTCAGAAGTAGCGAATGGAAAATTATTGGTCTGCCGACCATGCTCTGAAAATTATCCAAGATTCTCCATAAACACAGATAATTTTCCTGGATAATTTTCCCTACTGGTGGTTCCGAACGCGAATCGGGATAATTATCCAAGATTTTCCCTCGCCCGAACGCGGCCTAACTGTGATTTTCCATGCAAAATGGTGAATTTTTTTTCACTGTTTCACCGACATAAAATATTCCAAGACAGCGATTGCACGTTATTTTATAAACTACGTTTTTCCGCGTGCATCTACCTTTGAGCCCGTTGATACAGGTGTGGCACGTTCTTCTACCAGCAGGGCATGGCGAAATTTCCAGGGCTGAGCGGACCAGGTAAGATTTCAGCGTAGGTCCGCTCGGGCCCCCACGAAGTGGGTTTGGTAGCGGGCTTGAAGGTTTCCCTTCACCATTGGTTTACATGCAATTTTATCGTTTTTGTCTACGCTCTCTTGCATGTTTTATGGCAATATAAATCACTTTAACGTATACCAATTGAAAGACCTATTCTTCAGCTTCAGCAAAATGTATCCTAAATGACCCAGTAACAATCTTCCTGCCTAATAATGTGCCGTTTCCGGCAGGTTGACCATCAAGTGCCTCCAAAATAAAGGGATTTTTCCCGATATTGGTAGGCTCCCTCTACCGTCCGTTTTAGCTGGTCGGTTGTCACCCCGTTCAAGAGCGAAATAAAGGACAGACAGGGGGACTAAGTACGCCATAGCTTCTTCCCTCAGTGGCAGACGAGTCCAGAAAAGTAACCACAGAAGACCGCCTGAAATGATCTGATCGCCCCTAGACCGCAATAGGAGGCCCTCTGTCGTCATAAGAGGTCCCATAGCCGCCATAGAAACCAATAGCTGTCACAAGAGGTAGGGACGGATCCAGGAATTGTCATCTGGGGGAGGAGACACGTGTTTGGAGTGGTGCCACCGCGAAAGTAGCTCGAGGGGTGCCTTTCCTGCCGAGAGGCGCCTGTGGCTGAAAAATTCGAGGGTGTTGGGGTGCACTCGAGCCTTCACGGAGGGACGCATTTTCCTGGTCGAAGGGACGCCACCTTTCATGGGGGGGGGCATATGCCCCAACTTTCCCTCCCTGGATCCGCCACCGACAGGAGGCTCCATTTAGCCCACGTAATATATATTTGTGTATTTGTGTATATATGTATATAAATATATATATATATATATATATATATATATATATATCTGGTGCATTAATGGTACAAAAGCAATCTGCACCAGTGGGCCGCAAGACATTATTACAAATGATTATGTCCTTTATTTATTTGCATGCTTACGGTTAAGCCTACACATGAATGGATGCACTGGTTTGGTTTGTGGGTGCATATGCAGTCTGTATATATTGGTGAAAAATTGTGAAAATAATTGGTGTGGCAGGGGGTGTTTGTCCATACCCGCTGATGACATCTCTTCGCTATGTCTGTGTGCAGGAAGCTGGCTGCACCTGTCATTGAGGATACAAGTCACAAATTGGAAAATTGCATAAAAACCGTTACCTTCGACCCAACTGCAGATGTAGCGTCTTGCTTGCGTGGCTCATAAAACTCCCCGAATACGAATATATCGAGTGCGAATATGTTCTTAGTACGATTTTCACGTGTATTTGCGCATACGTATTTCAAGTACGAAGGTATCGCGAACTTATAACATAACCAAATAACAACGGCAGCAGCACGATTACCTGCGTGGATCGCCAACTGTGGTTGGCGATTAAAAAAAAACAAACATGAACTCACAATATAAGAATCTTTCACCTGTAGCTTCGCCTACTTCCATTCATCACTCGCATCGCAGCCGTAATGTACGAGTGGTCGGCGCACACGTGGTGACCGTCTCTGTCACGACGCGGCTTGAACTTGATCCTATGTACTGAACTGGGGCGGCAAGGGAACACACGCCAGCGGGTAAGGCTACCACTGATGGGGAATACCGCCAAATACCTCGAGGTGGCGAGGAAAAAAAAGCACCACTCGACCTGATCTGGATTATGTGAATGACCTACACGTCCGCGAACTGAGACCTGCACGCCTGACCCGCTGTCTACACGATGGTCGCTGGCAGCCGGCGGCTGTGGAAGGCTGACGTCTTCCTATTTATATGTTTATCTATTTATTTCACGATACATGCCCTCCACGTGCAGTGGCTATTATGGACAGTCCTCTGCAATTTGTTTTGAAAATAACATTTTAAAATCATATTTAGGCAATCCAACATCCGTAGGTTTTAAGTAATCAAGTATTAGTGCGTTTAAGTGATTCAACATCGGTAGGTTTTAGGCCGTCCAACATCAGTAGGCTAGGTTAGGTTGCATACATTTTTATTGATAATTGTATGCTATTTTTCATTATACACCACCATACCCAAAACCTTTTCCCCACACTTCCCATATGTTGTTGAGGTGGAATAGCAGGTATATGTAGTCAATTTTTATCTTGCTTTTTAAAGTTATTTCAATGTTTTTGATATTCTTTTCTTGGACTGATTTCTTAGATAGAAGTACTTGAACTTAAAGTGCTTATATCTTTGGAAGTTTCATTTTCCAAAGGAATGAGTGTCAAATCAGAAAACACCAGAAAAAAAACATTGTGATCAAAAATGGCCCAGGGACTTCTTATTGCATGTTTGCCATTTTAATGATGATTATTTGGGGTTTTAGGGTGCGTCAACCCCATTGGGTTATATTGACCCATAGCAAGGTTGCCTAAGCACGCGTCAGACTGTCACAAACGAATATAAAACATCGGTAGCTATTAAAGCGCTTGATATAAGGTCTGGGGAAACAAATAATCAGTTAGGCAGGTGCATATATTACGTCAAATCACATCTCCGCAAGGAAGCACAAAACTGCTCCATTGTGTATAAATCGGGAATAATCTCCCAATAAGTCCTTCAACCTCAGAGCATTCGCATCATATCCGAAGTGGCGCCTACGTTCTTCTGTGTATGCTTGGCACGCCACCAGCACATGGTGCACAGTCAGCGCGGCATTACACCTAACACATTTTGGCCTGTCGTTCCTGCACAATAAATACCTATGTGTTGCTAGAGTGTGACCAATTCTGAGACGATAGATGGCTACCTCGTCCCTTCTAGTTTGGTTGAAGGACAAGGGCCACGGAGCTAAGTATGGTTTGATTTGCTTTAATTTGTTGAACTCTACTTGGTCCCATTTGCCCTGCCACTGTCTGAGAATAAATGACGAGATAATTGGGTAGTAGTCACTGGCAGGAAGTGGGAGAACGCGACTCCTTGGCGCTTGTGCTGCACGCCTTGCAGCCCTGTCAGCCAGCTCGTTACCACGGATTACGACATGTGCTGGAATCCAGCAAAATATGACTTGTTTTCCCATGCGATGCAGCGAAGTAAGGTGCGATAAAATATATCGTACGATGACATGTTGCTGGTTAAAAGCGTGCAACGCCACAAAATGTTGCAATGCTCAGAAAATCAGTCAAAATAACATGTAAAATATCGTCGTCAACCTCCGTGTATGCAAATGGAGTATGCAAAAACGCCATGACCATGTATGCAAACGCGACTTTGCTGATGGCCATCAACTCCGCAGTGAAGACAGTGGCATGGGGCGGCATTTTACACAAATCCCATAATTGTTGATGGGAAGAATCAACCTAAATATAGGCATCACTCACTTGCTATCTCATGATAACCTCTCCTTTATACTAAGTTTGAGACATATACTTAAATTACATTGGTCAGGACATCGAGTAATCATGCTCCAATCACCTAAACAAAACCTATATCATGCCATTCCAAAAGATTTGATACTTTTCGTCAATAAAGCTGAACATGTGTTCCTATGAGAAGAACTATGCTATTTTTTTAACAAAAAGGATTATGCTTGTATTCCAGACTAAGTTTTATGATAGAACAGAAGAAATGTACAAACTGGTTAAAATATTTTATATCCAGCCCACTATATAGGAGGAAAAAAATTGTTCAAATGTAAATGTATCTAATGGATGCATTTGTTACACCTGATATCATTATTTGTCCATTCTGTAAAAAAAGACAAAACACATTTAATTTAATTAAAATAAATTATTTTTTTTTTTTTTTTTTCAATTTTTTTTTTTTTTTTTTTTTTTTTTTATTTTTTTATATGTGGTTTTTTTGTTTTTTTTTTTTTTTTTTATTAAAAAAAATTTTTTTTTTAAAAAAAAAAAAAAAATTTTTTAAAAAAAAAAAAAAAAAAAAAAAGGGGGGTTTTTTTTTTTTTTTAAAAAAAAAAAATAATTTTTAAAATTTTAAAAATATAAAAAAAAAATAAAAAAAAATTTTTTTCCTTAATTTTTTTTTTAAAGAAAAAGTATAAAAATTTTAAAAAAAAAGGACATAACCTATCCAGGCCTTTCCATCTTTTCTTTTGGGGGAGGAAAACATTGTCAACATGCAAACGAAGCAGGAAAAACACAACAAAGTAATCTAGTAAATGATGTAAACATCAATAATACAAAACATTTCAGGATTACCCAGGGTTTTGGCTGGTGGGAATATTATGGTGGGAATAGCTGATGGTAGGAGACATTTGCTTCTCTGCAGATAGGCAGGGTTGAGGAGTTCTTTCTTTAGGCTTCTTCTCTTATCAACGTCTTTGAAATGCTTAGAGCATACTCTTGGTTGCCCAACATTTGAGAACTTAGATGTGTTTTATTGTATGGTAAGAGATTTTGCTAAGGCAGAATCCTGATAAAAATGGTGTAACCAGATTTCTTATTTATTAAAGTTGTCTGCCCAGTGCCACCTCTATGCTCTGGTACTGTACAGTAAGGCATGACACCTGAAACAGAGATGTGTTACATTCAAACATTATATCTAGATGCTGAATTTACACTACAGGAAATCAGACTGCCACTCATGGTAAGTTTCAGGAAGGCATTCATAGCATGATGATTGTATTGTACATAAATGTTCAATTATGCATGCATCGTCAATAATCCATGCAAAATTAATCAAGGAATAATGCACCATGCCCTGGGTCTAACTGGCCTGGAAAAAGCTATATTTTCAACGACTGTTGTATGTCAATGTAGGTAGGTACCCAGGTACATGTTTGGAGAAATAGGCTGCTCCTGGATTTTTTGATTCCCGAACACTATCCTCTCCAGAAAATTGTTTCTTGTTTTCTCATCTGGAGGTTGAATCTTCCTAAGTTACCTCCCAAGTTTGACAATGAGCTGCTGTGATCAAGTAAAAGTGCTCAAAATTCACCGAATGGGGGTGCAAATTGAGTTACGATGCATAAGGTTTGAACACAAATATTCTCCATACTGGATGACTACAAAATATTCCTCTCAACATGCAAGATTACAATGCACAAATCCAACCTTGCCTATGCATGACAAAAATATGTGTCGGAACAAATGTTCACTGGAAATAACAGTACAATATTAATAAGATTAATATATTTATACTAATAAGTCAGCGAAAGATAAATATATTTGCTTGTAGAGGAAGCAAAGTAAAAGTAACCATTGCGTATGATTTGAGAAAAGTCTTCTGCAACCATATTGATACCATATTTAAAAAACCTTCGGATGACGTCATGCGGGCTTGAAGGAAAACTTCGATCTACCTTCTAGTAAAGGTATCTTGGGTCCGCTAGTCCAGGGGATTAGATCAAAGTGATATACGGAGGTAAAATCATAAGCTTCTGCGCACCTTTCTGCGCAAGTTGCATTATGACGTTCACGATGCGTCACCCTCCCGCACCGTAATTGCGAATGGATTTGGCCGCGCGGCGCGCACGATGGAAAGTAGTCAATTGCTTCGAATAAACGTTGTTTTCTTTCCAGTAACGAACCAAAATCTGTAGGCACGTCTTTTTCTTTCAGAACAATGTCGTTTTTATCAGCGTATGATCACAAGCTCAGGCTATGGATTGCAGTATGCAAAGGACTTCCCTCTCGCGGCACTTACTTTATAGCGATAGGGTCACGGGAGTATGTGAAGACGATGTGCTGGACTCGGGGTGGCGCTGAAGGAGCAACCACCCTCGCAGCGAGGAAAGATATTAGCATAAGTATTTTGAGTGCATTCACAGACATTCCTAGCTTTAAATTAACTAACTCGCTCCATCCCATCACCCGTACGCTGCCCCGTTCATAGACGCATCCATTGAATCCAATGGTGTATATATTTGACTGATGCCTATGGTGGATTCCTGACATCGAACCAACCGCTATGACACAGAACTGTACACCGAAGGCGGAGGTCTCGGGATCTGCATGTCAATATCGCTGCCAGAGGAATCGAGGATCGGTGGGGAAGGCAGAAAGATCACGACGGAACGTAATTAACACGACAAACCCGAATTGAAATCACAACAGGAACGAAGAGAGAAATGGTGTGTTGCACCAGTATGTCACAATACGTCCATGTGAAATCCACTCAAGCTCTTCTTGAGTGTGCTCTTTAAACCAAACCGAATGAAATTGGCCAAGACCCCCATATGGAATAGGCAATTCCACGACAAATCGACAATTGAAAGGGCCAAAATATCACTCAATGTTTTATATTCTGATGAAAACATTTGTGTGGGGTTATGTGATGCGCCGCATCCAGCTGTGTCATTTTTTTTTATAAATAAAGATCAGGTCCAACGGTAAAGGAGTTATAGTCTCGGGCATTTTTCAGATGTCACCTAACAAGGGTGTCTTTCAGGTTTTTAACTCAATGAAGAACAATCTGAATTGTGCAACAGTATATATCGGTGAAATCACAATGACCCACTGTATCTTTTGGCTATTTCAAAATTTTCTTTTATGGGATATTCGAAATCGTGAAATCGTGACCTAAGGTCACGTGACCTATTTTACCTTTCGGCACAGTTACAATGCGATTTAAAGAGGTGCAGAAATGAAGTTCGTTAGAATCTTTCGAAGCAAAAAAGTAAAAAAATAGGGTTTTGCTCTTAAAACTACATACATGTCCGTTCAAAATTAGGCATGCATGGTTGCTTTTGCGCTAGTTTATCGTGACCTATATGAATATGTATTTATCATGGTATATTACTGAAACAAGGCTTTTGGCGTTCAAGACAAGTGATGGGATGATAATGTCAGTCATCGGATCTTGAATGTTGTGTTGCACCAGTGTTCTAACTTGTGAGGTCAAGGGTCAAGCAAAATGACATCAATGTCTCCAAATTGTGGTAGTAGATGATTTATGAGTTATATCTTACCATGAATGACAATGAAAGAGAAGCATCCACAATACAGCAATCGCATTCCGATAACCGAGAAACCATTTTGCACAACTATTTATTACATCGCGAAAATAAAAATATATGAATGTAGTGAAATATCAGGAAGGGCACGAACAAGGGGTGGCACCGTGTTTGGGTGCCCAGTGCTCACTGTTCACTCTCGCTGAACATGCTGCCTGTGAAGCGAGGACATTTCTGAGGGTGTCGGACGCAGTCAAGGTGGAAGTGAAGCTATTTTATGAGTCTGATCAGATCAGCCGGATGTGTCTCGGCAAGACCGACCGTGTCACGGTGCGACAGGTTAATGGAACCAAAAGTAGAGTTAAGAAAAGGTTTGCTTTGGAAAATTTGTGTACTCGGTATGCATGTGCACTTATCATCACAACCCAAAACTGCTCATATCCGCTCTCGGCCTTCCCGGTCTCAAATACCGTAACCTCCTCGATCACACTGTATGTGGCATGCATGTGTATGTGGCACACTGAAAACCGTGATTGCATGATGCACAACTGTGAGGACTGCCCTGGTGAGGACGGGGTAATGAACTTTCTATATATTCTCTTCTCGGACAAATCAGGAGAAGAGAGTGAAGGTGATTTAGGTCCAGATGATGACATGGATAATTATATTATGTACAAACAGTGGATGAGCACGCATCGCGGAACCATGCGATATTTCAGGCAGCAAAACGTGAAGCTGATTAGACACCACTTTGTGGCTGACAAACAAGGCCAGCACTTGACCTACGCAAAGGCTGTTGCCAAGGAGGGATAAGTGATTGCCTAGTACGATTTCGCCGACAATTATTCATTTGTGGTGCAGGATGTAGCTCAAGGCTTCCACTGTGTAAGGGGTACCCATTTGTAGTGTACTGGCGTGAGAACGAGGTACTGTGCCATCAGAGCTACTGCTGTATCTCTGACGGTACAAAGCACAACACTGACATGGTGCATGCGTTCCGGCAACGGCTTATCCCAGAAATTCGGACCGCAGTATCTGACCTCCAAAAATATTTACTTCACACACGGCAGTATAAGAATAAACATGACTTCGTTAATGTGTGTCACCATCAAACAGATTTTGGGATATCCTGTGAGTGGTTTTTTGCCACATCTCATGGCATGGACGCTTGCGACGGCATCGGGGGCACAGCCAAGCGTACCTCGGCTCAAGAGAGCCTCAAGCGCGTCCGCCGCCTGACGTCTGATACAAGGACGCGTCCGCCGCCTGACGTCTGATACAAGGACGCGTCCGCCGCCTGACGTCTGATACAAGGACGCGTCCGCCGCCTGACGTCTGATACAGGGACGCGTCCGCCGCCTGACGTCTGATACAAAACGCGTCCGCCGCCTGACGTCTGATACAGGGACGCATCTGCCGCCTGACGTCTGATACAAAGACGCGTCCGCCGTCTGCCGTCTGATACAGGGACGCGTCCGCCGCCTGACGTCTGATACAAGACGCGTCTGCCGCCTGACGTCTGATACAAAGACGCGTCTGCCGCCTGACGTCTGATACAGGGACGCGTCCGCCGTCTGCCGTCTGATACAGGGACGCGTCTGCCGTCTGCCGTCTGATACAGGGACGCGTCCGCCGCCTGACGTCTGATACAAAGACGCGTCTGCCGCCTGACGTCTGATACAGGGACGCGTCTGCCGCCTGACGTCTGATACAGGGACGCGTCCGCCGCCAGACGTCTGATACAAAGACGCGTCTGCCGCCTGACGTCTGATACAGGGACGCGTCTGCCGCCTGACGTCTGATACAGGGACGCGTCCGCCGCCAGACGTCTGATACAAAGACGCGTCTGCCGCCTGACGTCTGATACAAAGACGCGTCTGCCGTCTGCCGTCTGATACAGGGACGCGTCCGCCGCCAGACGTCTGATACAGGGACGCGTCTGCCGCCTGACGTCTGATACAGGGACGCGTCCGCCGCCAGACGTCTGATACAAAGACGCGTCTGCCGCCTGACGTCTGATACAAAGACGCGTCTGCCGCCTGACGTCTGATACAGGGACGCGTCTGCCGCCTGACGTCTGATACAGGGACGCGTCCGCCGCCAGACGTCTGATACAAAGACGCGTCTGCCCCTGACGTCTGATACAAAGACGCGTCTGCCGTCTGCCGTCTGATACAGGGACGCGTCCGCCGCCAGACGTCGATACAGGGACGCGTCTGCCGCCTGACGTCGATACAGGGACGCGTCTGCCGCCTGACGTCTGATACAAAGACGCGTCTGCCGCCTGACGTCTGATACACGACGCGTCTGCCGCCTGACGTCTGATACAAAGACGCGTCTGCCGCCTGACGTCTGATACAGGGACGCGTCTGCCGCCTGACGTCTGATACGGGACGCGTCCGCCGCCAGACGTCTGATACAAAACGCGTCTGCCGCCTGACGTCTGATACAAAGACGCGTCTGCCGCCTGACGTCTGATACAAAGACGCGTCTGCCGTCTGCCGTCTGATACAGGGACGCGTCCGCCGCCAGACGTCTGATACAGGGACGCGTCTGCCGCCTGACGTCTGATACAGGGACGCGTCTGCCGCCTGACGTCTGATACAGGGACGCGTCCGCCGCCTGACGTCTGATACAAAGACGCGTCTGCCGCCTGACGTCTGATACAGGGACGCGTCTGCCGCCTGACGTCTGATACAAGGACGCGTCCGCCGCCTGACGTCTGATACAAGGACGCGTCTGCCGCCTGACGTCTGATACAGGGACGCGTCTGCTGCCTGACGTCTGATACAGGGACGCGTCCGCCGTCTGCCGTCTGATACAGGGACGCGTCCGCCGCCTGACGTCTGATACAAGGACGCGTCCGCCGTCTGACGTCTGATACAAGAACGCGTCCGCCGTCTACCGTCTGATACAGGGACGCGTCTGCCGCCTGACGTCTGATACAGGGACGTGTCCGCCGTCTGACGTCTGATACAGGGACACGTCCGCCGTCTACCGTCTGATACAAGGACACGTTCGCCGTTTGACGTGTGACACAAGGACGTGTCCGTATTAAATCTACTTCATACCTATATATGCTGTTGCCAATGATTTGACCCATGTACGTCGCCATGGTGGAGGATGCATCCTCAAACGTGAAATTTAACGTTTCGCTCGTGGCATTGCATCGACAAAAATTTAACTAAACGCCTCTTGCCCCCACCCACATTCATTCCTCTCCACATCCAAAATACGTGGCGGCATCCTAGTTGGACACATGTAGTTCTGCAGTACGCTGCGGAGATGGTAGTTGAGGAGCAGATCATACGCTAGCATGCCATATGAAGTGATTTTTCGTTCTGAACGTCGCGAGCCGTGTCTCTTCCAAGGAAGTCGCATGCCAAATTGCGGTACAGCTGAAAGAGCTAAGTCTGTAGAGTTTGTTTCCTTCAGGTGGGCCGCATGTAGACAGCTAAGCCTGCAGAGTTTGTTCCTTCAGGTGGGCCACGGGAAAGCAGTTCAGCCTGCAGAGTTTGTTTCCTTCAGGTGGGCCGCGTGTAGACAGCTCAGTCTGCAGAGTTTGTTTCCCTCAGGTGGGCCACGCCGCAATTAACCTGCATCGGATGATGATCTCCAACGACAAGTTTGCAGAAGCGGCCGAGGATTGGGAGGAAGAGGGGTAAGTACTTAGTGCAGGTAACTGAAGGTACACATTCAGTCTGACCCCGGGCAGACTTTTCCCAGGCCGCCTTTCACCCAAATTTCAGTAACGTTGAGCGTATGCCGGGGTACGGGATCAGCGCTGAACCACCAGCGCCTGCGGCATCGGGTTCACCGGTATGGCTGCCTTTAAACAGATCCTACGATCAAGTGACACGCCCCGAGGGCACGGCCTCGCCTCGTGTCACCGGGGCAGTCCTCTGTTCACCGGTGGTGGGTAGTCCAGGGTAGGATACTTGTCTCCCGAACGATAGGCTGTGGATTCGAATCCCACCTGACACTGCCCTTTGCCCGCGACGAATCTCCCCGTGATATTCTTTACGTATGAGCAAAATAGTCGGCCCGTCGTATAGTCAATAACTAACCTAGCATAAAGGGCACTGTACCAAGTCTGTCTTTGACCGTCATGTAACACAGATGCACATTGACCGAATGATATTCCAAAAAATAACACTATATTAACACGCGCGCAGGAGGGCCTCTCACATAGCGCGCATCGGAGAGCGATTCACCCCCCCCCCCTACCCCAAGGTCCCGGAAACTACTGAAGCTAGAAGGGCAAAATTTGGTGGGTAAATTACTGCCGTTGCGAAATTGCTTCAATATAAATTTCATGACTAGGTCAATGCCTTCAGGGTGAAATGAGGTCGAAGACCGCCACACCGCACCGTCGCCCCAGCGCACCAACGAAACATTTATGACATTGAACGCTCAGCGGTCGGCCGCCTGCCGGTCGGCCGCCTGCCGGTCGGCTTTGTACCCCGCAGTTACCATGTTTGCCAACGGATTTTGATTTTTGACATATGATGAGCTTATCAATTTTAGCAAAGTCACAAGATTTCATTACAATATCTCCGCCCGTTTATGAGATATCGTCGATTAAAATAAACAGGACGGAGGGACAGATTCCAATCCGCCCCCCCCCATCCCTCCGGTGCGCCTATTAGTGTTGTTGCCTCATGCATTTGTGCGTTATTTTGCCTTCATTCCTGATGAACATCCACTTCTACTTTCAGGGAGAAGAAAATAGTGCCGAAGGCGGACAGCACCGAGGAACTGCTGTCATTATACACCAAGGCGATGGACCTCGGTGTGCTCGCCTGGATCGTTGAAGACGCCGGGTCACACGCAGGTTCGAGTCTGGGTCACGGGTGTGAGATTAAATGGGGTCTAGGTGCGAGGCTAGGTCAAGACCCCAATGACCATGTTAGGTCAAACCACGGTGAGGTGGTTTGGGCGCAAAATGGCCAAGATGGGCAAAATGGGCGCAAAATACCCAACGCAGTCGACGCGCTCTAAAACATAAATCCACCACCACCACCACGGTGAGGTGTGAGACTAAATTGTTTCACACATGTTTCAGCTGAGATCGGTCCACTTTGGAAATGAAGGTAGCTCACTTTTGCGTGCGATGTCAGGCCGTGTCACACTGAGCTTTAATGCTAGGTTAGGTCACGGTCGAATTTAAAAGGATTAGGGTACAGACAGACGAGGCTAGATCAAGTGACTGTAAGGCACCAGGTTATATTTGATATGCTGGCAAATTTGGAAGGTAAGAAAGCCGTTTGGGAAGGGTAAGCATCAGTGTCATAGGATACAAATGTTAAAATCCTGAGCATAAAATAATATTATATATATTCTATAATAATATAAGATATAATATACAATAATATAATTCGTATTTCAAGGTATTGGAACTTCAGAGTAATTTCATATCTTTATAATTATGCTCTAAGGTGTACAAAATGCGAACTACGTTACTCTGATCGCCAATGGTCAGGTGGCGGGGAAATGTTCGGCCACACTAGGTCACAGCCAGGATCAGGTCAGCGAGCGAGGAGTCATCTCGCCCGTGTGACACAGAGGCAGGCCGATTTGAACTCATCGTGAAGCGATGAACGCTAGTGGATTTGTCATAGTGCATGCTGGTGCAGTTGTTATGGTGCATGTTCGTGCAGTTGCCAGTTCGCGTATGCATTCATTCTTAATAGGGACACCGATTTCCAGTGTTGTCAGCGATATACCTGATATATTATATAGCGATATACTTTTCGGCGAAGGGCAGTGGGACTCAGCCGGAAAAAAGTCCTGGCTATGCCACTCGTACCGTGACATCTGTACCAGTGTGTACCGTGAGAACTTGTAACGGTACTGGTGCAGCACCCCTCCGGTTTTTCGTACATAACTGCAGATTTTACCGGTCGATATACGCGATTTTCTGCGTACCTGCTTCGAAATGACCGCCGCGTCGTCTAAAGCAAGAAAAATGGAAATCGACCCAATTTTTTCAAGTTAGGGGCGTTAAAGAAAAAAAAATTCCTAGCGCCATACCACAAAAATCGCCGCTGATGTGCTTCCCGTATATTCACAAAAGGGAAGTGTTCTTGGCAAGACTAGCGACTTGTTTGATATATATTGATATGCTATATAGTTTCAAGGTAATGTTAGGTCACCGAGGTCAAGTCAGGTCAAGTTCATGACAGGTTAATGGAACCAAACTTGATCAACTTGAATGTTGTCATAAATGTACTACTGTTTGTCAATTGTACTGTTTGTCATTGCGTTTCCATACTTTATTCATGTACTTCACTCCTTTCTTCACGAAGCCGATTGCACCGAGCTGCCCGACGGAGCAGTCGGGCGGGCGGTCCGGTTCCGGTAACTGGAACAGGTAACTGACCTGATAAAGTGCTGCTATATAGGTGACCTGAGCTCAAATGTTGGGTCTAGCATCTGCATTGCATCATTAGTAATGTCCAAAACATCATTGATGCCAATTTTGTAGCATTTAAACACAATCACAGCGATCCATAACAATGACAAGCTAAGCCACGCAAAACAAGAAAATTTTGACAAATGTGACCTCATTTGACCTTGAACATATTGACCTAAGGCATGAAATTTGCACACTACCGAGTTCACTACCGTACCCATGCACCCTGCGAATTTCGTTTCTCCAGCTTTAATAGGAGCCGATATCTTAGGGTGGGGGGTGGCGGAATCCACCCCCCCCCCTCCGGTGCGCGTAATTTTCAGAGGCCCTCCAGGGCGCGTGTTAAGGACCTCAAAAGACACCCTTGTTTGGTGACATCTCAAAAATTCCCGAGGCCATAACTCCTTGACCGTTGACCGAATCTTTCTAAAAATAGCACACCTGGATTCGACGCATCAGATAACACAACGCAAATATTTTCATCAAAATATAAAACATTTGGTGTTGTCGATTTGTCGTGGTATGTGCCTAAAGATAAAATGCAGACAATCTGATGTCCACTGCATATGGCTGCAGATCCGGGGTGGGTTGTAGTGGTTCAGACCCCCTGGTTGGTGCCTGCTAATGCTAATTTCTCATTTACACTTATCAATCTGAAAATGTTCGGACCAGAACACATTTAGTACTTATGGACTGTATGAAAGAGTACTTATGAATTGAAGTGTGAGCACTAGACGTACAATATCAACAGCAATAACCCAAGAAATCGTACGAACGTATTTCACCATTATTGCAAGCCGTTCCCACTTGCAACACCAAAACGAGTGCTTTTCAGAAAGAGCGGGTAATGCTATTAGAAACTATAATGCATGGTATTCAATGCAATGCATGGTATGCATGCATTCATCTATAATGCATGGTATGTTTCAGTAGTTTTCTGTACAAGGATGGACATGGTAAGATTTACAGATATTTGATAATTAACTTGGTGGTATTCCACTGCGCTATTCCATTTCATTCCTGAGGATCCCATGCATCGCATGCACGGTGCGCAAGATGTCATTGCAGCTCAAAACATCCCTCTTCGAGTGCGCACTAATGTCAATGTTTTCCATATTTCTCCCCTACTAACGAAAGCATATCTTTTGCCTAGTCTTACCCGGATACTTTATGATGCTGATTCACTCTCACTCTCCTCTTCATGCTTTTCAGTCTCAATTGCTATTAGGAGTAGCTCCACGAAACTTGGTGACTGTTCATAGCTTTCATGTAGATATGGTGTCATAATGTCAACTTTTTGTTTCGACATGGCTGAATCTACAGCAGGCCCACAACAAATCAACAAGCATCAATTACACCCAATATTTTATATATTGATTAAAATCATTGTGTTGAGTTATCTGATGCACTGAATCCAGCTGTGCCATTTTTTTAGAAAGATCAGGTCAATGGTCAAGGAGCTATAGCCTCTGGTATTTCTGAGAAGCCACCTAACAATGGTGTCTTTTGAGGTCCTTAACACAATGAAAAACAATCCGAATTATGCAAAAGCATATATCGGTCAACTCACAACAATCCACTGCAATCCATTTTGTTATTGCTGAATTTTCGCTTTCGGGTTTTTTAAATCGTGACATTACCTAAAGTAACATGACCTAATTTAACTTTCGGGACAGTCACATTGCAATTTGAAAAAGTGCAGAAATGAAGTTCGATATTTTATTTTTCGAAGTAAAACATTAAAATAGTGTTTTGTTCCTAAAACTCTACATATCCATTCTCAATTAGGCATACATGGTTGTTTTTGTGCTAGTTTATCGTGGCCTGTTATTATATGTGTTTAGAACGGCATGTTACTGAAATACAAGCCTTTTGAAGTCCGAGGCACATGAGGGGATGAGACTGTTAGTCATCTGATATTGAGTGTTGTGTTGCACAAGTGTTCTAACTCGTTGTCAGTTCAAGGGTTAAACAGAAATGGTAGAAATTCTTCCGAATTGTAGGTGGCCCATTCCACGAGAAATCGACAAGTAGAGGGGCCAAAATAACAGCCTACACTTCATATTTCAAGGAAAATACTTATATAGGGTAAGATTGTCACTATAATCCAGCTGCTATGCAATTTTGAGAAATATCGGATCAACGGTTAAGGAGTTGTAGCCTCGGACATATTTGAGTAGTCACCGAACTCTTTGGAAGCCTGGAACTCAATGAAGAGTAACACGAATTGCACAAAGCTACATATCGCTGAACTCGTCATGATCCACTGCATCTTGTGTCACATTGGAAATTTCTGTTCACGCGTTTTTTGAAACTGTTAACTTCTGACCTAAGATAACGTGACCTAGTTTGACCTTCGAGGCAGTCACAATGCTATTTTGGAAATGCAGAGACGACGAAGGGTGATTTGTGAATCCTAGATCGAAATCTTAGATCGTCACTGGTAGGGAGAAAAGAAACATCAATGTTTTCACTTTATAGAATATATTTCTGCACCAATGCCAGCATATCAAAAATGTACGATCATATTTCACTGACAACGCTGAATTGATTATAACTCCGCCAACCACTGTAATATCAACTTTTTGGTGTTTAAAACCCCACATTCTGGAAGCGAAAAGATGAACGTCATTGACTGAGTAAGCGCATTCATCGTGAACTGTTTGAGAACAAATTTGGCGCGGACGCATTCATTGAGCCATGTTGAGCCTGAAATTAATCGAATAGGATCGTGAGCTGTCTACATCAGTGTAATAAAATAAAGTAGCATGATTACACAATGCGATACAATACAATAAGGTGTTGCAGTACAGTAGTATTATGTAATGCAATGTGATGATCTATAGATCTGCAGATCATCCCATACCTTGTCAGAATCCCAGTTCAGACTGATGATCTGTCACTGCGATAATATCAATCAACAAAATATGTATCAGAGTCCTCACGCCAGTACACTATAAACGGTTGCCCCGTCCACAGGGACGAATCCCAGTGGAAGCCTTGAGCTACATCCTGCACCACAAATTAATAATTTTCAGCGAAATCGCACTGGACAATCGCTTCGCCCTCCTTGGCATTAGCCTTTGCGTAGGTGAAGTACTGACCTTGTTTGTTAGCCACAAAGTGGTGTCTGGTCAGCTTCACGGTTTGCTGGCTGAAGTATCTCTTGCTTTCCTCTTTGGTCTAGACTATTTCTACGCGTGCACATTGATGCATGCTCATCCACTGTCGGTACCTAATCTCATTATCCATGTCATCATCTGGGACTGAATCAACTTCACTCTCTTCTCCTGATTTGTCCGTGAGGATAATCCTTAGAAAGTTCATCACCCCGTCTTCACCAGGGTCGTCCTCACAGTTGTGCATCATACAATCCCGGTTTTCCCTGCCATATACAGCGTGATTGAGGAGCTCACGGTAATTGAGACGGGGAAGGCCGAGAGCGGATATTGCCTTGCTTCACAGGCAGCACGGTCAGCCACAGTGAGCAATGAGCACTGGGCACCCAAACACGGCGCCACCTGATGTTTATACCCTCCCTGATATGTCACTACATTCGAAGATTTTTAATTTTCGAGATGCAATAAATGGTTGTGCGAATGGTTTATCCACTCGCACAACCATTCAAGATGCATTGGATTATTGTGAGCTGACCGCTATCTACGTTTGCACCATTTGGATTGTTCTTTATTGAGTTAAACACCTTAAAAGACACCCTTGTTAGATGACATCACAAATGCTTGAGGCTGTAACTCCTTGACCATTGATCTGTTCGTTCTAAGAATTGCACAGCTGGATTCGGCGCATCAGATAACCCGACACAATTATTTTCATCGAAATATAAAATATTGGGTGTTATTTTGGCCCTATCACTTGTCTATTTGGTGTTGAATGGGCCAGCAGGTTTCTTGGAGACACCTCGGTATATTGTTTTGCACTTCGCGGACAGGGCAGGAGCGGTTCCAGACCAAACAAATAAGTGATGTCATGTTCTTAAAATGAGTATGAAAGTACCTCGAATAACCGTCAAGCCGTTGTTGCATGGATGCATTTCATGCAATCAGCATTTTTTCCCCCGCTAAATGGCGGAAATACGACATAACGACGAGGGGTCGACATAGATGCACGGCTGTTTCTTGCAAATACGATCAGATAAAAGGCATCTATTGCACCATATGCGTCCCACCCTGCAGCCTGGATCCGCGCAATAATGGCAATAATGCTCTACCAGAGTGAACAAGAGCCTTTTCAAGCAGTTTCTAGTCATGTATTCACCATATCCTGCCGAAATGAGTCCAGTTTTGCTTTCCATATTTGGGCGTTAGCTCCTGTATTTTCATGTTACTTGCAACGCACATGACAATTTATGTGTATTTTATCCTAAGCCATGAGGTTATATATTGTGAATAACATGAGGAAAATAAGGGTAGGCGATGAAAATGGATTTCCTATCTATTATACCTCAATAATATATCCCTGTATTCAAATGCAAAACATCACCCATTCCATTTTGCAATGCGTTCACTAAGCTGAACTGTATGCATTCAAACGTATGCCCCATCGCTTGTTACGATGCCCGGCCCGGCGCATCGGTGAGCCGCACCCCTCATGGTCAAAGTCCAGAGTTCCGGCATTGGGGGCCGTCCAGGTAGCTGATAACTAATCAGCAACGACGTCCCGATACATTCCCCAGCATCCCACGGCAGTCTTTATCCCCGCCCTTCAGAGTAAGGTGGCGCCGCTCCGAACGGGAAAGACCCTCCCCCACCCCTTTGGAACGGATTTTCCAGCCAAAGGCGCTCTTTTCTGAAGAAAAGGTGCCCCCTCATTTTTCTCAAGCGCAGCCCCTGCATCCGCTCAATGAATTTTCCCACCGAAGGCGACCCTCTGAGGAAATATATTCGTCCCCTGGAGGAACTGGAGAATATTTCAGAATGCACACCTGAAGAAACCACCAGACCACATTTGGCAACACATTTGCGAGGTGCCATGCGACAATAACCGCACACTCCTGCCAACTGTTGATAGCAAGCGGAGACACAGCCGCACGTTTTCACCGCCAGGGTTCCGCTGGTTCTTCTAGCGGACAACTGAGGAACTATTTTTGGACGTTATTAACTTTCGTACTAAATGAACCTTGGACGTTAGGAACGCTCTCTGTGAAGCCAGTTTTTGACGCCGTGACCTTTGAACGTTATGAACTCTGGACATTATAATTGCACCTTATCCGAGACACTTTTGACTTTTGGGATTTTATTTCGCATTTTGGACGTTATGATCCTTGAATTTTGTGAGCTTTGGACGTTATAAACTTTGGTACTAAATGAACCTTGGACGTTATGAATGCTCCCATAATACCAAAGGGCACAGCGGAATCTAGTAGGTTGTCTAGTTTCAGCACTAGTGGTCAGCAGGAAAATGCGATATTTCTAGTAGAATCTACCAGGATTTTGGTATTCACGTACGTCACGTAAACATTCCAAAGGTCAAGTAAACGTTTTTAACCCTGGCTAAGATTCATCTATGACGCAGAGAAGACATCAGAGTGTTGTTGTGGTTGGGCATACGGTGCTTCTGATTGTTGGCATTGGAAATTGAAATATGAGGATAAGGAGTATTGTTTGGATTCCTAGGTTATTGAACATGTTCGGTTGCACCAAACAAGGTTTGGTGCAGAATTTCTTCAGTTCATAAGATACAACCCTCAACCTGTTATCGTTCCCTTAAAGTTTGACGAATTGAAATTGAAACCATAGCTGGATTTGTAAAATATGAACATAGTCTTACCGGTAAATTTGTGGTTTAATGCGTTTTATTAATCCTTAAAATTTATCATTCCAATGCAATGTTTATGAATGTGACTAAGATGATGGGACCACTCATTTTCTGTACAAATGCTTACTTTTCAGGTTGCGGAGAAAATAACAAAAGGAGAGCATAGCATAGCATTTAGGTAGTATAGCATAAAAATAAATGTAAAAAAATGGACAAAAAATGCAGCATAACCTAACCTAACCTATCCTAACCTCCTTTTGGAGAAAAAAGCTTAGCTAGCTACATCTTATAATATTCTAATCTTGAATGTGCCATGACGAAACCAGCATACATGTTATCAAGTCATAAAGTGTTAAGGCTTAATAAGAGCCACAGGGGCACATCTGGGTCAAGCCTATCTAGAAAGGAGATCAGACAAGTACATGCTCACACCCCAATCAATACCCATTTCCCCAAGTTCCAAGGGAGCTATATATCCCAGCCTATCTAGGACCATTCACCTGATATTGCATATCACACTCCTCAACAATTCCAAACTACTCCAATCATGCCCAATTGTGCTACCATAGCCAATCTCATCAGCATCACATACCAAAAGTATGTGTACAGTATCACAATCTCACATATCACATATTATGACAGATATAACCATAGTTCAATACCATTACCCAGCATATGGAAGCCATTAGATGACACTAAAAAGGAAGCATATTTGGCATGACCTGTGCCTCACTATCTGCTCTCTAGCCCTGTGTGAAGTAATAAGAAGGCAAGGTATTTTGTAGAGTAAGTGGGAGGTATCTACTGATGCAGGTTATCCAAATTGATTTAAAAAGTATGTGTATCAGTATGTCTATGTCAGAATTGCTCCAGAGCTTTAAGGGCAGTATTAAAGTGCATTTTGTTGGAAACAAATTAGGGGACGAGTGGTCTAGGGGTAAGATGCTCGTCTCACAATCGAAAGGTTGTGGGTTCGAGTCTCACCTGTTGCTACTCTTCGCCCGCGACCAATCGGCGTGAGAGATTGGCGACGCTACATGACTCAACGGTCGACGTGTCGTAAAACCAATAACCAACCAACCCCATTTCCAACAACGATGTTTTTGTCAATTCAATTCTTTTGTGAATTACCATGTATAATCATTACCATTTTCTTACTGGGGTGCATATTCATTGGAACATTCTTTCTGCATGGTCACATCCTAAACTGTAAATATTAGCAACTTGAGGTGCACTATGTGTATCAGCTGGTTTACAGAGACCCATGACCCCTGAAGGAAAAGGCACACTGAGTGCACTTTCGATAAAAATTGGACCAACTGCAGTGCAAAAGATGCTATTAAGAAGAGGATCTGTGGTCATGGATGCCTAAAAAGATGAATATAGCATTAAGCCACCTCTTTTATGACAAGTAATGCGTTTTTTTCTGAGATAGCAAATAAGTTCAGCATTTGATAGGAATATCTGGTAGTAATGTTGGAGAACAGCATCAATTATAGGCGTGATCTATTCTTATTCCAAAATGGTGTGGAAAATGGGCTGCTGAAACATGTTTGTGTATTCATACCAATATTATAAGCTTCAGTACACTAGGTATTCAATTTCAGGTCAATTTCAGTTGAAGTTTCATCAGTTCAGGGAGGGAGCCTGGTCACCCTGTGGCCTCACTCTTGGATACACCCATGGGCAGTGCTATCGACAGGCCTTCAAGGGTGGTGCAGGGGAAAAGCCAAGCTTTGTATCCAGATATCTAAAAATTTTTGCTTGAAAAACCAAGGAATCCACAGCATGCATCCACTGCAGTGTTTTGAGGATGTGGGAGGAACTGCTCCTACTGCTCACACCACCTTTCCTTCTCCAACAACAGAAACACCTATATTTCATGGGCTGGATATTACAATGGAGGTCTAATCCACTTTCAGTGATTAAGGCTCAACGTTCACACATCCTAGATACAGTAGCGCGGACAGTGGCGTAACTAGTATTTGCATGCGGGGGAAAACGTATTTCGAGGTGGCTCAAGCAACATTCATACAAATAGTCGCCAAATTTCGACCAGTATTTATCACAAGTACCAATTATTATTTTATGCTAAGATGGGTAGAGTAATAACTTAATTTTACGCTGCAAGGAGCCAACCTATCACCATCGTTCCGATGTCCGTGGATTTCAACCCCCCTGTTCAAATGCTTCCGAAATGGCTGGCAGGTTTTCGAACACCCAATGTTTTATTTAGTTGATGCACTATGTTGGGGCCCTAGTGGAGATTTCCGTGCCCGACGTGACTTTTCGTGGCACTTCCTTAACTTTTTGGGAGCCCGGGTTAATTTTCTACCGCATACCGTATATATATATATATATATATATACATGTATATATATATATATATATATATATATATATATATATATATATATATATATATATATATATATATATATATATATATATATATATATATATATATATATATATATATATATATATATATATATATATATATATATATATATATATATATATATATATATATATATATATATATATATATATAATATAGATATCTATATATATATATATATATATATATATATATATATATGTATATATATATATATCTATGTATGTGCATGTTTCGTTAAATATGACCGCGAGTTCAGCGTTGGTGATCTTCTTGCTTGTGGATTCAATTGATCGTGCTATTTTTCTTGTCTCTTCGTTGTATTTGTATTTGTGTATTTGTGTAGTTAAAATTAACACATAGGTTATCTCTGTATTTTATCGACGTTTCGTCTTAGTCTAAGACATTTTCAAGACGGTATGTTGGGAAAGTCACATGGGGAGGGGGGGCTGCCCTTCGTAGAGTTTGAGTTTTCCACGCGCGTTGATTTGTTTGTTGATAGCTGCATTGATGTGTCTGATGTATAGTGCCTCTAAGGGCAATAAGACGTCGTTTGTTGTGGGTGGTTGCGAGTATTTTAGTGTTTTATACCAGTCATTTCCTTGTCAGCGCTGTGTTGTGGTGTTCGTGTGCATGAGAGAGTGGCCCGCCGTTTTGTAGGTGCATTGTGAGTCTTCGACTGAGTGTAGTGGTTGGTTTCCCGATGTATCCACTGTGAGGTAGGAGTGCGCAGTCTCCTAAGGTGCAATTGTAGTGGTATATCAGGTTTGTTTGTTTTTAGTGGTGATGGATCATGTGCTATATTGTTTTTCATCAGTAGTGATGCTGTGGTTGGGCTGCTGTAGTATATGCTCAGTTTGATTTTGTCCGCTGGTTTTGTGGTTTTGCAGTTTTCCCGAATAATGCTTTTGAGTGCCGTTTCATCTTGTTTGTATCGTGGTGTCATTGTGTTTCTATAGTACAAGTGGTGGGTGTCACCGTCTTTTGTGCTGGCTTGTTTTGTGCCGAGGTGTTTTGTGACGGCAATGGGTATTAGCTGGTCTATGCATGATATCGGAGTCGCTATTTGCCAGTGTTTGTTTTACTTGTTTTAGTTCCTGATGCATATTATGCCATGTGGAGCTGTGTCTAATTGCACGGTGTATGTAGGATTTTATAACACTGTCCTTGCACCGATCAGGGCAGTCACTGGTCCCATTCAGGCATTTCCCTGAGTCCGTTGGTTTGTGATGGACGCTGGTGATGAAGGTGCTGTCCGTAGCGTCGATGGTTACGTCTAGGAAGCTGATCCTGTTGTCTGCGGCTTCTTCGGTGGTGAGTTTCAGTCCGGATATTGTCTCCAGTCGTTGTTTCAGCTGGTGTAGTGAGTTCGTGTCACGAATGTCGACCAAGATGTCGTCGACGTATCTGCAGTAGGTGAATGGCCTGACCCGATTTTCGGCCAGTACTTCGTTTTCCACTGAAGACATGAAGGCTTCGGCAAGGAGGGGGCCTAGTGGTGAGCCCATTGCCACACCATCTATTTGGTAGTATAGTTGTAAGATCACCAACGCTGAACTCGCGGTCATATTCAACGAAACATGCATCTAAAATAATCTGCTTCCAAACTACTCATATATGTACATGTGTATGTGTATGTATATGTATATGTATATGTGTATACGTGCATACGTGTATACGTGTATACCTGTATACGTGCATGCGTGTATACGTGTACACGTGTATACGTGTATACGTGTATACGTGTATACGTGTATACGTGTATATGTATACATATATACATACATATATATATATATATATATATATATATATATATATATATATATATATATATATATATATATATATATATATATATATATATATATATATATATATATATATATATATATATATATATATATATATATATATATATATATATCTGCATTATCACGGGTGTTAATTTCTGAAGATTATTGTAGTGTAAAATACATGAAGGTAATGGGAAGCCCCAAATCGATGGGACGCACACTCCATGATACCCCATGTTAAAAGTATAAATTATTGGTGGACAGAGCCAACACTGAGTGGGCATTTGCCCATAAAAAATATATCAAAGAACACCCCTGGTCTAGACGCATATGAATGAAAAATGGAACACAATCCTGAAAACATGTTGCAGGTTCCGTATCTGCACATGTCTGCCAGGCAGCGATTTCGGGTAATGGTGATAAGGGCGTGACATTCCAACTAGGATCGGTACCTCCGCCGGTAGCCTAAATATAATGTCGGCGCCTGAGTGGGGAGGAATTATGTTGCAACAGTTATCTCTTACTTGCTCCTACCCCTCCTTCCTAGCCGTGATCTTCAGTTGGCCTGTCTCATCATACTGCTACTATCCGTTGCACCACAGGATACCTGCGGAGCTCGGCATGAAGGCAGTCAGCGTGGGTCCAAGCATAAAGTGCTGGTGTTAGGGGAAAATCATGCTCATATTCGTGGACAAGACTATTCCACCTTTGAAATGAACCCGATTTTATCCAATTTTGAAGACATTTAAGATCGTAAATGTAGTGTGGAAAACACGGAAGTTTGGATGGAGCGCCTACGGGAGGGAGCAATTGTCAAGCCCATGTGACGTCACCGGTTGCCAAACGATAATAGAGGGGCAACAACCGACGCTGCACCTTCACACTACGGGGCCTTGCTACGGGGCCATATCATAACATCCAAGGTTCATTTGCTACCAAAGCCCACAACGTCGGAAGCTCACAACGTCTAAGGATCATAACGTCCAAAAAGCGAAAGAGAGTCCAAAATGTATTGGATAGGGTGCGTTAACAACGTCCAACGTTCATGGCATCCAAAGACCACAACCTCCAAACATGCCCTCAAAGGGAGCGCTCATAGCCTCTAAAGTTAATTTAAGTCCAAAGGTCATAAAGTCTAAAGATAGTTATCAAGTTGTCGGCTAGAGGAACCGGTAAAACCCCTGGCAGTGAAATCTACCTAACCTAATCCAACCTAGCTACAGGATTTCAGCGCCAGGGGTTCTATCGGCTCCTCTGGCGGACTATTGAGAAACTATTTTTGGACTTTATGATTCTTGGACGTAAATGAACTTTGGACGTTATGATCTCTCCCCATGAAGTCAATTTTAGAGGTTGTGATACTTGGATGTTATGAACTTCGGACATGTTGAACGCACCCTATCCAAGCTTTACTTCTCTTATCGCCAGACAGTGTACCGCCACTGCCAGGTTAAATACTGCACACTAGAGGACACACGTCCAGCTCCAGCCAGTGTACCGCCAGACAGTCTACCGCCACTGCCAAGTTAAATACTGGACACGAGAGGACACACGGCCAGCTCAGGGGTGTCGATTTGTGAAAAACATTGGGGGGGGGGGGGGGGCGAAGTGTCAACGTACTAGACCCCCCCCCAAACAAAAACTCATCGGATTTCGCCCACTATATTTTCAGACCTCAATAATTCTGATTTTTTATTTGACAATGTGTATGTTTATGTTTATTCAGCATCCTCGCCAACGGGAAAAATCGTCCAGTAACAGATGAAGTCACATAAGCAAAAGAGCAGTACACAGTACATGTCAACATAAAAACTGAGTCATAGCATGCGACTACAGAGTCATACAATGGACTCGGGTCCATCGTAATCGTCAACGTCATCGTCAACGTTACCGTCACCCTCCCCTCACCCTACACACCAACAAACACACACCGGCTTAAGTAAAATATGTCCGCGCCCATATGCAGGCTAAAACACACCGGCCTTGATGGAGCATCGGAGCACAGCAGGCCTGAACTGTGATGACGATGGGTGAAGGTATTTCCTTGGTGCCTAACATTAGGAAGGGGCGAAGCCAAAGTTTTGGTGGGTCGAATTCGGGGTCGGGGAGGGGGGACAGCCTCCACAAAAGCATAGAAATCGAAAACAATGTCCTCTGATCAAACATGTGCATTGATGTAGTCATCGTGATCGCCGAGCCTAGTCAGTCACCACTCACGACACCAAGCAAACTAAAATTAACAACGGATCATAGACATCAATCAGCGCAATCGTCCTACTACTTTTTTTTAAAACAACAATCTAAAAACTCCACCCGTACCCAATGGCGCAGCCAAGAGCAAGAGTAGGACACATCGGGTACATGCCTCTCCGGTCACGGCCGAGGAGTCCGAAAAGGTCAGCCCAGGAGATTCCCACAAGTGTCATCCGACGACTTTGAAATGGATATGTCGACTGGAATGGTTCCTTTGCTAGGGTCGGAAATAAAAAGTACAAAACTTCGGAAAGTGGGAATAATGGCAGAAATCAAAGCAGTTTTCAATGGAATGGTCCCGCAACAGGTGTGTCGCAATAGGGGCATTTTTACTGCAGCCCTGTTAGTACTTGTAATCCTTTCCCTCCAAAAGGTTAAGTGCGGAGTTTTCTATACCTTTGGTGGTGCTTGGACCCCACCATATTTGCCTTCTTGACCTCATTCACCAATTTGATTTATAATTCCCCTTGAAATTGACTTGGGACGGATCAAGGAGGATAATATTCCCAAAATCTTCAAAATGCCGAGATTCGCAGTGGTTCCAGCATAGCAACACCAAATCCAGATCATACTGTTCTTTCATCAAATAAAATAACTGCTTTCCCAAAATTGTAATCAAGGCCAAGGTTACTAAACGGAGGTCAGGTCAAATTATTTCTTCTTATCGCAGTAAGGGGAAACTTTTCGTGCAGAACATGATGAAAGAATGATATAGACATTCGGCTGTCAAATATGTGACAAGGTCAATGGTGTTAGGTCAGGTCAAGTATTATGCATATTCTACACTGCCGTCTTGTGTGTGGAGTTTGGATTTTTGTGCGCGTCAGCTGCCTTAGCGACATTGCGCCCGCAATGTCGTCTTATGCCGAATGCTTCTGCTCCTTGTGAACTGAAATTTTAATTCAGTTTTAGAGGCCCCGAAGTAGTACACCATGACATTGTGTGAACAATGATCCGAGATGACCCGACTTCGTGTGATCGGACCTTATCATATAAAGCAAATATAAAGCATATGAAGGGCAAATATAAAGAGGAGCAAAATGTCGGTCAGTAGGAACACATGACAGACGTAAGGAGTCTTCATATAGGTGCGAGGGATACGAATAAGGCCATAAGGATTCCGCACCCCACGGCATTTCTGGCCGCGTTGCTGTTAGTACCTGTAATCATTACCCTAGTAGAAGTAAAGTCAGTCTCGCTGCTGACAGAATTTGTGTTTCTAATGGCATCAATATTCATCGCTCGAAATGCACAACAAGAGCAGCTGCGTCTCAATCAGATGCAATGGCTGTGACGAATTGGGAAATATTAATGCATGGGTGACATTGGTACCTATTAACACGCGCACTGGAGGGGGGGCGAAATCCGCCCACCCCTCCGGTTTTTCGCAAATAACTGCAGATTTTACCGGTCGATATACGCGATTTTCGGTGTACCTGCTTACAAAATGAACGGCGCGTCGTTTAAAGCAAGAAAAATGGAAATCGCCTGAACATTTTTCAAGTTAGGGGCCGCTAAAGTCAAAAAATGTTATAGCGCCAGACCACAAAAATCGGCGCAGATGCGCTCCCAGTATACTGACAAAAGGGAAGTGTTCTAGGCAACACTAGGGACTTGTTTGATGCATATTGATATGCTGTATAGTTTCAAGGTCATGTTAGGTCACCAAGGTCAAGTTCATGACAGGTTAATGGAACCAAACTTGATCAACTGGAATGTTGCCATAAATGCACTACTGGTTGTCATTTGTACTGTTTGTCATTGCGTTTCCATACTTTATTCATGTACTTCACTCCCTTCCTCACGAAGCCGATTGCTCGGAGCTGCCCGACGGAGCAGTCGGGCGGGCGGCCGGTTCCGGTAACTGGAACAGGTAACTGACCTGATAAAGTGCTGCTATATAGGTGACCTGAGGTCAAATATTGGGTCTAGCATCTGCATTGCATCATTAGTAATGTCCAAAACATCAATGATGCCCATTTTTGAGCATTTAAACACAATCACAGTGATCCATAACGATGACAAGCCAAGCCACGCAAAACCGGAAAATTTTGCCAATCTGACCTCATTTGACCTTGAAGATATTGACCTAGGGTCACGAAAATTGCACACAATAGAGTTCACTACCGTGCCCATCCACCCTGCGAATTTCGTTCCTCCAGCTTTACTAAGAGCCGAGATCTTAGGGGGGCGGAATCCGCCCCCCCTCCGGTGCGCGTAATTCTCAGAGGCCCTCCAGGGCGCGTGTTAATGGTAAGGTGAACGGTAGAATGCGGAGAAAGTGACAACTAATGTACACAAAACTGCTCGGAAAGATGATGGAAAGCCTTGATGGATTTATACTTTGCAATCCTGGGTAATGAGAGGACAACTTCTGAGTGATGGAATACGGAGAGGATATTTTCCTTCAAACCTTGGCATCAGAATATCAATTTGAAGTTTCAGGTGAATCTTGAGCACTTTACCACAGGGCAATTCGTTGTCGAACAACACCATCGGACGTCCACGTTGAAAACGCGTGGAGGAAACAACATGGAGGATAATTTTGCGAAGAAGATAATGCTATGGATGGCAAAAATCCAGGAAACCCCCGTTTTTCGACCCTGACGTCCACTGTGGCGGGCCAGGGTCGCAGAGCAAACCGTCCACTGTGGCGGACTGGGGCTGTGGAGCACAACTACTATGGCGGACCAGAGCCGCGAAACACACCGTCCATTCTGGCGGACCGGTGCCGCGGAGCACACGGTCCACCTTAACGGACCGGAGCCGCGGAGCACACCGTCCACTGTCGCGGGCCAGGACCGCGGAGTACATCATCAACCGTGGCAGACCCGGGTCGCAGAGTATACCGTCCACTGTGGTGGACCGGTGCCGTGGGGGACACCTGCTATGACGGACTAGGCCGCGAAGCATAGCGTCCACTGCGGCTGAGCAGGGCCGCGGAGTACACCATCCACTGTGGTGAATCAGGGTCGCGGAGCAAACCGTCCACTGTGACGGATCAGGGCCGTGGAGTTCACTGTCCATTGTAACGGATCGGGGCCGCGGAGCACACCGTCCACTGTGGCGGATCATGGCCGTGGAGTACACCGTCCATTGTGGCGGATCGGGGCTGCGGAGCACATCGTCCATTGTGGCGGACCTGGGCCGCAGAGTACACCGTCCATTGCGGCGGATCATAGCCATCAACAGGTTAAATTATGTCATGCCATGGCAGTGGCGTACCTAGGATTTGCGAGAGGGGGGGGGGGACGGGCAAACTGACTTGGAAGGTGCCCAACGATCCTCATTTAAAAAGTCCCTGGATTTCTAATATTTTTGTTATAAAGAGGGTTCTTTATATTTTTGTTATATAATAATTAGTGACCGAATTAACTGTCCTGTGGAGGGGGCCAAATCAACCACCATTATTTCTGAATGACCGGATTTCAACCCTAACTCCCCCCCATCCTGTTTGAAGGTTTTTCTTTTGGAATCCATTGAAAAGTCGCCTCACACTGCTGAAATTGCACCTGAACAAATCACTGAAAAATGTAAAATTTGGCAATATCAGGCATTCCAATTAATAACGCCCGGTCGCCAAAACGCCAACGTTCGTGCACGTGCACACCCGCCTTGCGCAGTCGGCGCATTCGCCACTCTACGTGCGGTTCTCTGGTTTCTGCTAGGCATCCCACGTTTTGCTAATTACTGTTACATGATAGTCTTGTGCCACATTTGACATGTGGAATGCCTGGTATGGCGGATCGCTGGAATAAAAATCGAAAAATTCAATTCGATGTATTAGTTCTATTCTTCCCACATTTTCTCGTGATTAAGAAATCCGTAGACACACTGAGCTTTGATGCACCTCATCTCTGGTTAAATAAGCTCCCAGATTGGCTACCGAGCCGTGACCCTGGCTAGGTGTTCGTTTTTTACCCGTTGCGTTTTTCTTCTTCTATGGATGTGTTTTAGGGCTCCAGCCAATTTTTTTAGGGGCCCGGCACATGTTTGAGACCCGGATCTTTTTACAGCTTTGTTGCCTTTTTATACACCGATTATATTTTTGTGGTATCGGCGCGTTTTCGAAGACGCCGATGTGTTTATTTAGTGTCCGGTCTATTTGTTTCTTGTTTACGATCAATTCCCTTTTTGAGGGCCCAGCCTGTTTTTGAGGCCCCGTGCGGTCTGATGGCCCTGGTGTGCCTCGAGGGCCTCCGTTACGCTTTTTATTTAGCGCTCCCGGTGTGTTTGTTTCGAGCTGCAGCGGATATTTTAAGGCCCTGTCGCTTTTTTGCGAAACTCTACGCTTTTGATTACCGACACTAAATTTTGGGATTACCGACGGAATTTTTGAGCCCCGAACGCGATATTTGGGGGCCCCGTGGTCACTTGTTGGGAACCCTAGCTCGAGCTTTAGTGTTGTGGCCAAACACGTTGTTGTGTTGTTGTGTGGACACGTTGTTTGTGGCCAAACACGCTTTGTGGGTTTTGGAGCGGTTATTGGGACCCCAGTGATTTTCGATGTCAGGACTGCTTTTCGTTGCCCCGGCTTCATTTGTTGGGTCATCACAATGAGACTTTTGAAGCCCCGGTGCGACCTGTCATGCCCCTAGCGTGATTTTCAGGGATCCGGGCGATAATTCTTGGTACCCCTAGGCCCAGCGTGACTTTCCGGGGCCCCGGCCCGACCGTTTGTGGCCTCCGTCCTGATTTACTTGAACCCCAGCACGACTCTTTCGAGCTCCAAGCGTGATTTTCAGGGGCCCAGGTGGGAACTTTTGAGGCCCCAGCGTCCTTTTCAGAAGGCCCTGCGCGACTTTTTCGCCCCGGTGCGATTCTACGGGACTCCGGTGCGATTATTGGTGGCCCAAACGGGATTATTAAGGAGACTGGCGCATTTTTTTCGGGAGCTCGACACGATTATTGGGGGCCCCACAACCTGTCAGGGGACAACTGCCCACAATGTCCCTCCCATTCGGCATGTTACTGTGCCATGCAATTCTCCAACATAAGCATTAGGAATAGCTCATCTGTTTCATCACTCACACGTGATTTCAACTCCAAAGTTCTTCAGACAGTTTGAGGAAAGTCAAACATCTCCTACATGGATAGGCAAGGATGGACTATTAGGCAACAGGGATGCCATGGAATTCAAATCATACTTTTCTTGCTGCAATACATACCTTGTTCCGCAGGCTGCTTTGGAGATGAATGCGCTCCTGAAGTTTGGTCAGGGCTGGAGTTGGAGGTGGATGGAGCAGCACTGTGAAGGACATTACATATGGCTCAAAGGACTTCTTCCTGTTTGCATTAACAATGCAGGTAATGGAGTAACACTTTCATTAATTGACTTTTATAGTGTCTTAAGTGAGCAGTAGAATCGAGATGGGCTCTTGTGATATACGTTATGTACCGCCAGACAGACAGTCGCCATTCTACCGCCAGACAGTCTACCGCCACTGCCAGGTTAAATACTGGACACGAGAGGACATACGGCCAGCTCCAGCCAGTCTACCGCCAGACAGTCTACCGCCACTGCCAGGTTAGATACTGGACACGGGAGGACGCGCAGCCAGCTCCAGCCAGTCTACCGCCAGGCAGTCTACCTCCACTGCGAGGTCAGACACTGGACATGGGAGGGCACACGGCCAGCTCCAGCCACTCTACCGCCAGACAGTCTACCGCCACTGCCAGATCAAATACTGGACACGAGAGGACACACGGCCAGCCCCATCCAGTCTACCGCCAGACAGTCTCAGTCTACCGCCACTGCCAACTCAAATATTGGACACGGGAAGAAACACGGCCAGCTCCAGTCGGGGGTCAACAGTCTACCTTCACTGTCAGATCAGATAACAGGCACGGGAGTAAACACGGCCAGCGCAAATCGGGGGTCAACAGTCTACCGCCACTGCCAGATCAGATACTGGGCACGGGAGGACCCACGGCCAGCTCCAGCCAGGGGCTAACAGAAGAAATGTCCACAAAAGGAGCGGCGACATCCTCTTCCGAAGAGGATGCCGCCGCTCCTTCTAGGATGCTTAGGCTGGGCCAGCCTAAGTATCAGTTCCCGCACGACAAAGTCCTAGAACTCAACGCAACCGACACTGTGAGCGATGTTCTGACATGTCTTCACCGGACCCCTGTGTGCTGAAAGAAGTTCCACCCAGACGCCAATTTTGCATGCATCTTGCAATCAAGCAACTCGTGCTACACTCATCGCTCACCACACTAGGTATTGATAATTCGCTGATGAAATCGTTCACATGAAGTAAATCACGTAACGATTAAAGAATAATGCAATTGAAAATCAAATCGACAAAGTGTAAAGAACAGGCTTGTGTCTTCCATTTCGTGCATGCAACATACATCTCACTGTAAAATATTATTTTATCCCCATCTGACTGGAAAACTAAAGTTTAGTCATAATAATCATTTATTTTTAAAATTATAAGGATCAATAAAGGAGTGTGTTCAAAATCATGCTTTAGAAATTCAGTATAACTTCTTACTACTGTCTTGCACACCGGATGTTGATGCTCTGTATAATATTTATGGCGCGTGCGTGTGCGTGTGCGAGTGCGAGTGCGTGTGCGAGTGCGTATGTGAGTGCGAGTGCGTGTGCGTGCGTGCGTGCGTGTGTATTTGTGTATGTGTGTGTATGTGTGCGTTAAAGTAGAAAACAACTCATTTTGTCCGACTAGTTGAGCACTTGTGTTTATAAATTATATGTAGTTCAGAAGCAACTTATATTGTTAACAAGTGTGTTTCAGTTGCCTCTGTTCGGCAACAGTTGGAGCGAACAGATCAACAATCAGTCTGAAATTCACAGAATGACTATATATGTCACATTCTACGCTCGCCCTCCAAGTCACGTGACAAACAATTCCAAGGTCGTGGCCGTTACACATTGTATATGCATCAGGTGATCATGACCAAAACTTGAAGCAATTTGGATATGAAAGCTCACAAATGAGATGTCACCTTTCCGAAAAACATGAAAAATACATTTTTGTGGCGGTGGCGGATCCAGGGAGGGAAGTTGGGGCTTATGCCCCCCCCCCCATGGAATGTAGCGCCCCTTCGACCAGAAAAATGCGTCCCTCCGCGAAGGCTCGGGTGCACCCCATCCCCCTCGATTTTTTTTTCAGCCATAGGCGCCCCTCGGCGGGAAAGGCACCCCTGAAAGTACTTTCGCGGTGGCGCCACTCCAGACACGTGTCCCCGCCCCCAGATGACAATTCCTGGATCCGCCCCTGCCTCCTGTGGCAGCTATGGGTTTCCTGTGGCGGCTATGGGACCTCTTATGACGATAGTGGGCCTCCTGTTACGGTCTAGGGGTGCGGTCAGATCATTTCAGGCGGTTTTCTGTGGTTACCTTTCAGAAACTCTCCTGCCACTGTGGAGAAGAAGCTATGGCGCACTTAGCCCCCCCCGACTGTCCTTTCTTCAGCTCTTGAACGAGGGTGACGAACAGGTAAAATGGACAGTAGAAGTAGCCTACCAATATCGGGAAAAATCCCTTTATTTTGGAGGCGCTTGATGGTGAGCCTGCCGGAAATGGTTCATTGTTAAGCAGGAAGATTATTACTGGGTCATTTAGGATACCCTTTGCTTACACAAAAGAATAGGTCTTTCGATTGGAATACGTCAAAGTACTCTATATTACCATAACACATGCAAGATAGCGTAGAGAATATCGGTAAAATTGCATGTAAACCAATGGTGAAGGGAAACCTTTAAGCCTGCTACCAACCCAACTTAGTGGGGGCCCGTAACAAACCAACGCAATTTTATTATGCGCAGATACCTATTGCAGTGCAGGACCTGGATGCTATATTGAGGTTAGGTGATGTGTGTCAGGTATATGTGATTCAGGTCGTGCATCATGCTGATGTGGATTGAAGTATTATGCACTCATTGCTTTGCATATGCATTGGCAACCATTCATCTCGTTAATTTGTTTTGGAGTCAATTACTTTATGCTCATGCACATGCATTTATCTGTATATATATATATATATATATATATATATATATATATATATATATATATATATATATATATATATATATATATATGCCGCCCCGGTAGCTCAGTTGGTTAGAGCGCTGGCCTGCTCTGGTCTCCTCTGTCCTGGCAACGCAGGGTTCGAGTCGCTTCGCGCGCTCGCATTTAGCCCCCGGCTGGGAGGGTCAGTTGGCAGCTGGCCCGATAAGGCCGGGGACGAGCTTCCGGGTGGCCGTGTCGGTGCATTGACGGCACGTTAAACTTTCGGTCAAAATTCTGCCGTTGAACGGGAATTAATGGATCGGGTGGTGGGGCCAGCCCACTCTTTTTTTTTAAAAGACCCCGTTTTTAAAACCCCCCCCAAAAAAACCGGATTAAATGTATTTAAAAAAAAAAAATATATATATACCAACCATTACAGTTCATGAAGAATGATAAATAATGTGAGGTAAAAAAAAAGTTATGGCAAAAGTAATATATTCAACAGATGTTTCGATGTTAGAGCATCTTCGTTGGTGTCTAAATAAATACTAATTCCCTTCTTTAATTAGACACAGATGAAGATGCATTGACATCGAAACGTTTGTGAAATAAATTATTTTGCTATAACTTTGTTTTCACATCACATTATATATATATATATATATATATATACATATATACATATGCATATGCATATACATGTACATGTAGATGTACATGTACATATACATATACATATATATATATATATATATATATATATATATATATATATATATATATATATATATATATGTGTGTGTGTGTGTCGGCAGTGCACACTGAATCATATGGCTCATGAGTCTGATACCACTGAGTCGGATCTGAATCGATTCATATTTCTGTCAGTCTGTTTGAGTCGTGAGTCGAATCATGCTTTGTGAGCTCTGAGTCTGAATTGAGTTGATCCAAAAAATTTTGACCTGCTCTGAATCATGAGTTGAATCGGATCTCATGATCTATGAGTCAAATGTGAGTCGACTAAAAAAATTTGAGTCGAGCACAAGTCTGGACGGTAGTTCAGTGGTTAAACTGGGCGTCTGGAAAACCAGAGATACTGGGTTCGACTCCTCGCGGTGCCCGCCCTTCCTGCTAGCGTGGGCGGCAGGCGACATGCATATGGCCTCAGCTGCTGAGTACGTCGTAAAGCCACAACCACCAATCGACATTCAGATGGTGCGAGGTACTGCGCGGATATTGTGTACCACGTCTGATCCTGGAATGGAATGTACGCAACTCCAGGTACCCAGATGCCTCAGGGTGAACGCTAAGGTTTCAGGGACCGGTAATGTAGTGGTACAGCTAATCAGCTAATCAGTGTAGATGGTATTAGGGTGGTAGGGTCCACCAGGTGAGGTAACGATATGCTAACAAGTGATATTGTTAATTGGGTGGCATAGCTGACTGGGTAGTGGGTTTGGTGGTAATAGGGTGGTTGGTGGACAGTATCAAAAGCGATGGTACTACCATGGCAACGATTACTAGGGCCAGCAATGGAGTTGGTATGATTGATGAGGGTTGGTAGTAAAATGGTGGTAGATGGTACTAGGAGAGGTGCTACTACATTGGTAACTATTACTGGGTCGTGGTACTGGGGTGCTTTGGTTGACTAGGATACGTGATATTGAGGTGGTAGGCTGTACCAGGTTAGATAGTCTTACTGTGGTAAAGATTACCAGAAGCCGTGGTAATTTGATGGTAAATATTTCCAGCTTACCATAGTCAAGCACTGGCACTTGTCAAATAGGGGAGGGTGGTACACCATGGTAAAAGTTGACACTTATGCAAAACGAGGTACCCATAGCAAATTTTTTTCTCAGTGTGCTCGCTTTGACAGTACAGTACATTACCGTAAAGTACAATAGGCTACACGCTGTGAAGCGGTCCCCTCTCTCGCGGCTCTTCCGCTCAAATCACACCACGCAGCCGCTCAGCACAGCATCTTCTGCAGTTGTCGGTGAGATGGCCGGTCCACCGCCCTCGGGGCACGCAGGTCAGCTGACCTGGCAACACTGCGAGAGTCTGAGGCCTGACACGCAGGAACCCGCCGGATGTCGACCCGGTCGACACCCACTAACTCCCGCCGTACAACATTTTACTTGAACACAGAACTCGTGAACTGCACGGAGAATATCGGGATGAAGCTGCTGACAACAGAAATCACAAGAGATCTAATTCTCGGTGGACGATTTGTGACTTGACATGATGCAAAAAGAACGTTCTTAAGACTACAACAAGCTTACGATCGGGCCGGGTCGGGTCGGGTCGGGTCGCTCAGGTGAACATGTATATGCACGAGAGAAGGTGTCAGCCAGATAAGGCACAACCGCAACATCTTTCTGGTCCAAGCGTGACGAATGAATACAACTGTCATACTCCCGGACATGTGTGTAGGATCGCAGTCGACTTTGATGTGGCAAACGTCGTGCTTGATGCCATTACTTCCAGTGAATGCCCATACACCTAGTGGACGAGTGGTCTAGGGGTAAGATGCTCGTCTCACAATCGAAAGATTGTGGGTTCGAATCTCACCTGTCGCTACTCTTCGCCCGCGACCAATCGGCGTGAGAGATTGGCAACGCTATATGACTCAACGGTCGACGTGTCGTGAAACCAATAACCAACCAACCAACCCATACACCTAATGTTCTATATCAGTAACATTGGTGTAGCATCAGCCACGCATTCCACACGGCGCTCTCCAGTCTCCGCGTATGCTCCACAATATCAAGACGTTTGGCTGCAACTGGACTAAATATCCAGCATTTCCAGTTTAGCTTTACCAAGGGTTGTGAATTCCACTTTCCGGGGTATCCAGCGATGTTGAACTTCCTACTGCTATTCCTCTGTTACACTTAGCCAACGAAAAACTGTCCCGTGTTCACAGAGGGACAGTAGCGAAGCTGGCCGGGGTCCTGCTCGTTGTTTTGTTGTTTTGATCGGCTAGCCTTGGGGTCAATTCCTGACAACAACGCGTCAGATTCCATCCGAACCCTCGGGCGTCCTCGCGACGGCAATGACCTCGCGGCTCGGTACCGACTCCGATCGCGCCCTGGGGTGGTGGTGACGTCACAGCGGGCGCAGGTGGGTGGCGAAGGTACCCTCGTGTGCTGCGCGGACGCCGGCCGCATTCAGGCAGAGCCAACCCACGAAGATGGACGGTCGACTGGTGGTGCTCACCCTTCTGCTGGCGACGTCGGTCGCCTATCCCAACCACGGTCAGTTCGCGCCGTTATCTGGAAACTGCGAGATCGGAAGCGGTGCTACCAATCGGGGCAACGTGCCCATTCACTCCACTTACCGTATTTCACTGCGCATTTCACCTCTCCTCTTTATCAAGTAAGCAGACCTGGCATAGGAAGTAATTATGGCGTTGAAGCTTATTAAGCTCTACCTAGCGGTACGTAACATTATGGTGTCGAAGCGTATTAAGCGCTATCCAGCGTAACCCTGACCTTTTTCATGTTTTGTTTTCTCAAATTGAAAAGCAAATTTCCTCATTTTCCATCTTGAAATACTAGCCTAATCCAACGTGCTCTAACCTAGCCTCGATTGTTCGTTTTGCTGTACTTTTTGCTTCGGGAAAAACGTGTAAAACGTGTCTCTGCACATCATAAATTGCAACAATAACTCTGAATCGACGGCCAGATGCACCCGTGACAATTGCCCATTTAAACGCGTAATCGGAGACGCTTCGCAGCATCGATCCCACCACATTTTCCCCAGTCTTTATCCTCTGCAAATCTTGGAACTCAACGTGATTCTTTGACCTAATTTATCCACCTCGTTCTAGGGAAGCCATCTGCCACCCTGTTTGCAATTTCAGCGCTATTTTACCGTATTGAATGGAGAACATTGTGTAACTTTGTCTAAAATGAAGAGCGTGTAATGGCCATCCTGCGTTGGTGTCAAAATCAATGAAATCAGGTCTGGTCAAGTATCCTGTTTATTCTACACCACGCCTCCATATAGATAATGTTGCTGTTCGTCGTTAAGTATCTGAATTCATTTTCAGCACTGCCTAAGTCTTGCTACATGGCACTTGATGGAGAATAACTTGATAATCTGACCTCGTGTGGCTCAACTACATCCGACCTGATGTTACCATTCTTTGGAGTAACTTTCCAACCAGTGCACGCTTAGGCGAATACGGAATTGATCGTTCATCTACCTATACATTGTCCCAGCGTGACCCAAGACCAGGTCACGAATTCAGAAGTTGGACAGTTTACAGGGATGTTTCGGTATTATCAGTTTTTCTTGGATCACTTTATACACCATTCATACATGCAGTGGCGCACCGGAGGGGGGGCCCATGAGACCAAAGTTCCCTTTTGGCCAAAAGTGCCCTTTTGACCGAAAAGTGCCCTTTTGGCCAGAATGTCCCAAATTTAGCCCAAAAATCACCTGCCTTATCATAAGGCAGGTGTTTTTCGGGCTAAATTTGGGACATTCCGGCCAAAAAATCATTTTTTCTAGCAATTTTAAAACAAATTGCTTGCTACCCTCCCCCGGTCAACAAACCTTCCAGTGTGCCCCGGGCCGCAAAGTGCCCTTTGGAGCCGGTCAAGTGCCCTTTTTGAGCCGGCCAAGTGCCCTTTTTGGTCCGGGCCCCCAATGGAAAAATCTTGGGTGCGCGCCTGCATACATGCATGGTTTTCTTTATGGGTACTGTGCATGATCTATGCAACACAGCTGTTATGCAAGCTGCCCCATCTCGGGGACGAGTGGTCTAGGGGTAAGATGCTCGTCTCACAATCAAAAGGTTGTGGGTTCGAGTCTCACCTGTCGCTACTCTTCGCCCGCGACCAATCGGCGTGAGATTGGCGACGCTATATGACTCTACGGTCGACGTGTCGTAAAACCAATAACTAACCAACCAAGCTGCCCCATCTCGACCCTTTTTACTATACCAATTTGAATACCTTCATCCGTTTATTCTCGAAAAAAAAACTATGCCGAAAGAAGAGCTCTGGTTGTTTAGCATGCCAAGATATATAACTCGACCGAATATTTACATGACCTCTGGTTACCTCATGCCTGGTCAAAATGCAAATATAAGGTATACTTCGGGGTCTCCGTGACTAGCGCTTTCGAAGTGTTGCATTGTATCTGGGCTTACATAGATCAGAAGTATGAGGTGGCGATCTTCAGTTTCTATTCTCCGCCTTCCGCACCGCCTGTTTGTCGCCCACAAATTAGTACAAGCTAGATGTTGCAAAAACACTGTCGGCTTTCTACATCCACAACCTGCGTCCTCGCTTCACCAAATTCTTGGTAGATTGCGGCTGTCTGAGGGTTCTTGACAATTTCCTTACAGTAGCCAGCTGACTGATGAGAATTGAGGTACACAGAATGGAAGCAGCACTTAGGACAAGTTAAGGCCTATGTGAAAGGTGCCGTGAGATTTCCTTTTCATGTGTAGCTAGTGTTAAAGCTTGGCGGATACTCCCTCATGCATTTTCTATAGACATTTTCGATACGGTATTGGCTGTGGTAGGATGCGCATATGGTGTTTGATGAGGTGTGGGTGCAAAACAATATACAGACATACGGAAGGATACGAATATCTGAAGCGATGTAGAACAAAGATGCCAGATGCCATCTGTACCCAACTCGCGAAATCTGAAAACAATAGTCTGTTTTACAGCGGAAATTTGCTCCCAGGTCCCGTTGTCTCGGGAACAAGATAGAGGGAGAAGACCCGGCATAGTGATTTGCATAAATTAAAAGCAACCACCAAATCTAATTCTCACATCAGTTTTAATAACGAAATAGGTTTTACTATTGACGCTGCTGAAATAAGTAGAATTAAACTTACGAATATCAGCAAATTGCAATACGCTTTCTAATTTACGTCGATACTGCACTCAGCTCTACGGGATCTGGCAGCCGACGGAGGACTGCCAGATAACAAATTGGCGCTGTGGTTAAATTAGCGAAGGATGCGGTTATAAGCCAACTTCCTGAGCAACGGTAGAGAAAATGATAACAAAAGTAGACTTGATAGATATCAACCAAGTTCATAAATCCATACCTGATACTGCCGACATGCTCACGCCGCACAACTAATAAATAATTACAACTCACCCAACGAGTAGGACGCTCGTGCACCGACTGATTTGTTGCCTGCCGCGTACTGGGATATAGGTTTCGGAATATAAAATGGTTTAAGGAAAATTATACTAAATCAATCAGTCTAAAATCGTTTTATTCTCACCACCAAGAAACAAGTTTTGTCAATAAAAAAGTCGAGAAAATTGAGTGAAATCAATTCTTGTTAATGATAAATGTTCTTCGACGTACTTTTTTAGTTCATGTCTGGAATGTTTAGTTGAAGCAAGGAATGACTTGGAAGTATGAAAAGCGACTAGACGGGAGAGCAAATTGCCGCTGTAAAACCGACTAATGTAGACCTCTCTTTTCCGTAATGCATTTAAAAAGGATGCCGCTGCATCCCCTCAGGAGTCTGCTGATACACAGCCAAAGGCGCAGCCTAGGGGGCGCGAGGGCCCGGGAACCTTCCTTTTAGGAACCAATAATGCACAAGATTAATAGACATTGAGATTTTCATCACTCAAGGCCCAAAGATTTTTGCGCGCTAAGCGCGCCGAAATCCTTTCATTTCTCCTTTGTCCTTGCATCTTTTCCCTTGATCGGGCCTCCTTTATAAAAATCCTGGCTGCGCCAATTTATGCAAGCCTCGCGATACGTGCACTGCTCCCTCTCGCCCCACCACCAACTTCCAGCAACTCTGCAGTCCGTGGCCATGGGCCTGTTCATACATTTTGTTTGTACATTACATTTTGCTGATTCAGATGCTGTGCCCTCTCCATTCGTTAACCCTCATGGGGACCGGGGGTCTTTCTGCGCCCCGTAAAGGTTTCCGCGAAACTGGGAAAAACGGCGGCGCGCGGCGGCACAGAATGTTGACCACCTCAAAAAAGTTGAGGATAGATAACTCGTACACACGAAAAGATATTAAAACTGGAATTGCTTCGTGAGTGGGAGTGGGCAACTTCTCCAAAATGTACATCTTTACGATCTCGTTGACGTCAGGTCAGTGACCTGACGTCACGGCCAATTGTGGACGCTTTATGGGGTGGAAATAATTTGTTCAAGAAACTCATTTTTATAATTGAAGATTATGCAAATGGGTATTGCGTACATAATATAGGAATGGATCCAGCACTAAATGTATGCCACTCTTTTACTCCATTTTTACCCGCGGCATAGCATCTGGTCATAGCCAAACCTGATATTTCCACTGATTTGGTGCACAAATATTGCACAAGGTATTGTGTCTGAGCAACCACACAGGATGATCTGAAGAAAGGTTCACCGCTGCACTAACACCATGCAATGTGGCGTGCCCTTCAGACCAGATTTTTATACGCACTTACACATTTCGCGAGCACGAGCCTTCGTCCCCTCATCCGTGGTTGACTTGAAAAAAAACTGCTGAGTCGCTCAACTTACGCTTTTCCGTGCATTGAGTTCCCCGGTCTCCAAATCTGTGACGTCAGGGCCAGAAGGTCTTTGAAACGACCGCGCCATTGAACAGTGTTTGCTTCATTCTGCCTTAAATGCTCATCCTGGGAGTAAAATACTCCGGTCTTTTCTGACTTGTTATTGCCATTTTTCTTTTTTGCGGCGAAAAACAAACAGCTGAGATTTGTAGATTGCTTGTCGGGATTTATTCCGCTTTGTTTCAATTACTAATGTTTAGTTTGATGTATGATCAGGCATTCAAGGAACTGACACAGATTGTTTTGTTTTTTAATATTAAATGTTCGTTACAGGAGCTCAGAAGCATGATCATGAAGGAGTGAAATCTCTGGAAGAAACCTCTGCAAAGCTTGAGCCTGCCGCCGAACCTGAACCTGCCGCCGAGCCTGTCTCCGCTCCTGAGCCTGCCGCGGCTCCTGAGCCTGCCGCGGCTCCTGAGCCTGCCGCCGAACCTGAGCCTGCCGCCGCTCCTGAGCCTGCCGCCGCTCCTGAGCCTGCCGCCGCTCCTGAGCCTGCCGCCGAACCTGAGCCTGCCGCCGAACCTGAGCCTGCCGCCGCTCCTGAGCCTGCCGCCGAACCTGAGCCTGCCGCCGCTCCTGAGCCTGCCGCCGCTCCTGAGCCTGCCGCCGCTCCTGAGCCTGCCGCCGCTCCTGAGCCTGCCGCCGCTCCTGAGCCTGCCGCCGCTCCTGAGCCTGCCGCCGCTCCTGAGCCTGCCGCCGCTCCTGAGCCTGCCGCCGCTCCTGAGCCTGCCGCCGCTCCTGAGCCTGCCGCCGCTCCTGAGCCTGTCGCCGCTCCTGAGCCTGTCGCCGCTCCTGAGCCTGTCGCCGCTCCTGAGCCTGTCGCCGCTCCTGAGCCTGTCGCCGCTCCTGAGCCTGTCGCCGCTCCTGAGCCTGTCGCCGCTCCTGAGCCTGTCGCCGCTCCTGAGCCTGCCGCCGAACCTGAGCCTGCCGCCGAACCTGAACCTGCCACCGCTCCTGAGCCAGAGCCGGCATCTGTGCCTTAACGCTCGGCATAGCCGGAGCCGGCACCTACACCTGGATCAGCCGCTGAAAGGTAGTCGGGAGGTCGGGAAGTCGCATGCACACATGAAGCCAATGGGCAGGCCTAACTGGATTCGGGGCTTGGAACACTCCATAGAGTTCCATGTGGAAGGTTTAAATTATTGGGTGGAGGGGCAAAGCCAACATTGATGTATGTACGCATGTAATGGACTCCCTTCAATCGTGATCTGCAAGGTGTCGCATGGCTTCAACGGCAAAAGTGCTTGAATTCAGGAAGTTCAGTTTGCAGTCATCTGTGCTGTTGTGCTGAACCAGTCATGACTCAACTTTCATTGGCAATAAGTAGCGCATTTAGTCCTTGATTTTCCATGATATTCTGAATATATTTCAACTTCAGGTAGGTGGGTATATTGCTATGAGAAAACAAATTGCTTAAAACAAGTTGGTGTGGGGTTAAATTGACCCTCAACTGTTGGCAATCGCTGGTGAGACGGGACAAATGAGGCGAACATTGGTGTTGCAGCTAGGGCAGATCATACTAGGCACAGGGCCGACGCTGGCTGTCGCCTCGGCTGCACGAAGTCGGGAGTGTGGTTATTAAACCTTTGGTTTCGGTCTATAATCCAAAACTACCATAGACCTTGAATTGGGCTTGGAAGCCTGCATTTCCAAACAATAAATGAACTGGATGAAGCTCTTAAGACTGCTTCCGCATTACTCAGTTTTGAGTTGTTTCTGACGTAACTCAACATTCCTGACATGTGCGTGCGCATGGTTTCAGATATATCGCAGCATTCGATGAGCTAAGGCGCATTCGGCGGCGAGCGTATGGCCGCCTCCATCTGCCGCCGGGCCCGCGGCTCCAGAGTTCACTGCGCGCGCTCCGGCGACATCTGCCGTATCCGGCCGTAACTACTGGTGACGTCGGCCGCCATCAGATGTCACTGATTTTAAACATTGTGGACCCGGCCGGTCCACGGGATCGGCACCGCACGCACCGCCAGTGTTGGCCTGCTCTCGCCGCTGTCGTGTACGTGTTCGCTGTTGTACGTCGCCTATGACTCGCCGACTGCACCGAGGTCGGCTGCTATCGCCGAGGTTACCTCTGTGACCCGCCGACTGCACCGAGGTCAGCTGCTATCGCCGAGGTTACCTCTGTGACCCGCAGACTGCACCGAGGTCAGCTGCTGTCGCCGAGGTCGCCTATGTGACCCGCCGACTGCACAGAGGTCGGCTGCCGTCGCCGAGGTCACCTGTGACCGGCACTGTATCGAGGCACTGCCGAGGTCGGCTGCAGTCGGCAGTCGTCGAATGGCACGCGTTCTCGATGCACCGAATTGTGACTGAGCTCCACGAGCGTAACATCACCATGTCTGACACGCAGCGCGCACAATTCCTCCCTGCCTAGGAAGTATTGCGGACAATGCCCATTGTGCTGCGGTCCGGCACGTCATTACACAGTTGGCGCTGGTCCCGTTAGTCCGAACCCGAACTTCAGTGCTTCGCTGCACCGCTGGGACCTAGTCACCCTGCGTGATCCATCTGGATTCACGCTTCACACTGGAACGTGCATCCCAACGGTGTAGCCCATGCTGCAGTCACGCCTCGACGTGTCTGGGCGAGGCGTTCACGTGGACTGGCTCTGCAACGCATCGCATGCTACCGGTTAGCCGGTGCGTCGGAACTTTTTATCGTGTTTTATTTATATTTTACGACCGTTTAATCGAGTTGTCTGGAATACAGTCTGGCATGAACGCGAGCTTCGTGTACGTGGTCGCAGGGGTTAGTCGCCACCGACGGGAACCGTGGGCCGAATGGTCTGACAACCGAGCGGGAGACAACCGCAGCCTGAAATCACGGCCCGGGCAGGCCGAGATCAGTCCGTACAGGCTGGGGTTTAGGGGCGCATCAACTGCAGTGGTCATGCAGCAGTCCGGACAGGCTGAAATCTCAGCCCGGATAGGCCGAGATCAGTCCGTACAGGCGGCGGCCACGACCCGGACGCGCGGCGACTGCCCGGACGGGATCGGTGCAGGCGAAATGGCAGTGTTGCCCGCAATCTAGATCCAGATAGTTTCCACCAAACCGGATGCGTGGGGGTTGCCAATGTGCCACAAACTGAGCGCGCACGACATCGTGTATTTCATGGTGAAGTCCATCGAACAATGGGAGCACCTTCCGCGCGCCGGACGGGGGTCGCGCACGCCGCAAAAGATGACTAAAGACTGTGAAACGGTCGTGAAATAAAGCACTGCGACAACAGCAGCCGCACTGCCGGACGGTAAGGATGAGTGAGCTGACCGCACATGAGACTCCGGCGGCCGTCGGGGCATACACGTACCAGACCCTTCCACGTGGCCCGCGCGGACAGCTCCACACCGCCTCGCACACCTCTACTTGGGCTTCGCCTCCTGGTCGGTGACGTGGCGGATGTAGACTGCGTCGGGCGGGATCGTCTCGGGCGGCTCCTTGTGCTCGTACAGGTAGGAGCAGGCGATGGCCAGCACGTTGCCGTCTGGCGAGAACGCCAGCGACGCGATCGACGTCGGGTACCGGTGGAATTGGCACAGCCTCTTCTTGTTCAGGCCGTCCCAGATGTTGACGTAGCCGTCCGAGCCGCCCGTGGCGAACGTGTTGTGCTGCCGGTGGAAGCTGATGGCGTTCACCGGGTACACGTACTCCAGTCCGGACTCCTTGATGCGGTGGCACTTGAACGCGTACTTCTTCTTCTGCACCTCCGCGCTGGCGTCGAAGTACTCGACGGCGACGCGGCCCTCGATCGAGCTGAGCACATAGCCCAGCTGGTTGGGGAAGCACCTGACGCAGCGCGTCTGGTACTTGAGCGACGACTCCTTCTTCTGCAGCGGCTGCGACATGTTGCGCAAGTCCCAGACGTGCACCTTGCGGCCGGCGGTGCCCACCACCAGCTTGTCGCCGCACGTGCTGAGCGCGTACACGCGGTCGGGCTGCGCGTGCACGCCGGTGCCGCGCGCCTGGCGCGGGTCCCACAGCTTGACGTAGTTGTCCCAGCCGCCGGTGACCACGACGCCGGCGTCGGCGGCGAACTCGACGCACCGGATCGGCGCTCCGTGCTGGCCCACCACCGTCTCCGTGCTTGTGTTGAAGTCGAACACCTGCCGACACAGTGCGGATCAGATTCGAGGACTTCGGTGCATTACCACACCAATAAACAGGAATATTTTCTACCTAATTTTGTGACGATTTCGATAATGTTCTCATGGTTTATCATAAAACATACCGCGGGCATCCGTTTGAAATGTGTGATCTGACTTTAAAACGCGTACTGTGCTCGAGCTGCTTCATCTCATGTCGTTTTACTTCGTTATAATTTCCCACAACAATCAATGCAGTTCCCCAATGAGCTCTGGTATTCGTACGTCTTCAGAACATTCTGTTCATAAACACGAGTACGCTATCTATTCTTACATTTCACGCTCATTTCAATTTCAAAGTAGGCACACCGGAATGGAGATTGTCGACACAGTAGACTGACCAAAACGCATGCACTGCTCTTGGAGTAGTCAAACCGTCAGTCCACCCAGTCAGGAAGAAGACGTTACTCGGTCAGCCCCCTTCCTCATGAAAATAGTGGGACATTTGTTAAAGGCACGTCTTTGAATGGATCTGAAACCTTAGTCGCCATTGGGCCCTTTGCAACGCATTTCGGTCCACAAAGTTTGTTGTACGGTTACGCTCCACATAAGGTTTGTTGCATGATTATGCTGAATATAAGTTTCATTGTACGGCTACGCTTCACATAAGGTTCGTTGTACGGTTACGCTCACATAGTGTGTTGTACGGTTACGTTCCACATACAGTTTGTTGACGTTATGCTTCACATGGGGTGTGTAGTACGGTTACGCGCCACGCACATTAGTATATTTTTGCCCAATTCAACCCGCAGACAATCTGAATTGATGAATTCCTTACTTTGGCTTAATCAGACACTGTTCCGAGGTGCACAAAAAAAATGTAATCTGTGGACGAAACGAGACGGACACCGGTTGGTCATCTGCGTTGAATTTAAGAATACAGTTGTTACAATAGCCGTAGCTCAGAGATCCAGTACCCGTGAAATTATGGTCACAAGCCGGCCGGGCGTCGCGCCTGAACCACAACCACATCCCACCAGCGACGAGGTGGTTATGTTCACTGATGCAGAGGTGTGATCGAGTGGTGCCGGCCGGGTGTTAGGCAGTGTCGCGCCTGAACCATAACCACATCCCACCAGCGACGGGGTGGTTATGTTCACTGATGCAGAGGTGTGATCGAGTGTCTCATCCAAAGTGGTCAAACGTCGAGTGCACCAGACGTATGGAAGCAGATATCAGGCATCCAGTGTGACAGACAGATTATCAGCTGTGACAAAGCACTTAATGCTGCTGAGTAAGGATACTTGCATAATGCTGCAAACCCTGTCGCCAATGGACACCACACAAAGTCACCGAGAAGGGTAAGCTCGAGGAAATTGCCAGGACTCGAAATAAGCCAAGACAGGTCACACAGACCACACAAAAGACAGCACAAAATGAACAAATCTATCGTGTGCTTCCTCTCTCCTTAGTGCTTTTTATACGGCCCAAAATGCTATCCCAATGATTGGTGCGGGGATTTACTCCAGTGATAAGCAGAGTTAATTGCATGGACACTGAACCGACCAATCATCTGGAAATTCACATTCAGAGCCGGAAGTTGAACCGAGGGTTTAACGTCCTGCGAATGCCGAGAGCTTATCGTCTGCCAATCCCGAAGGCTCAACGTCCTGTCAATACCGAAGATTTAACGTTCCACCAATACCCATTGCTTAACGTCCTGCCAATACAGAGGGCTTCATGTTCCGCCAATACCGAGGACTCAACGTTCTGCCAATACCAAGGGCTCAACGTCCCGCAATACCGAGGGTTTAAAGCCCCGCCAATAGCGGGAATTTAACGTCCTGCCAATAACGATGGTTTAACGTCCCGCCAAGACCGGGAACTTAACGTTCCGTCAATACCGAGAGTGTAATGTCCCGCCAATACTGGTGGTTTAATGCTCCGCCAATACCGAGAACTTAACGTCCTGCCAATACCGATGGTTTAATGCTCCTCCAATATCGAGAACTTAATGTCCTGCCAATGTCGATGGATTAACGTCCCGCCAACACCGGGAACTTAACGTCCCGTTAATACCGAGGGTTCAATGTTCCGCCAACACTGAGGGTTTAATGTCCCGCCAATACCGAGGACTTAACGTCCTGCCAATACTGAGGGTTTAATGTCCCGCCAATACCAAGGACTCAACGTCCTGCCAATACTGAGGGTGTAATGTCACACCAATACACCACAAAACCTGGCTGATGCCATTTCTCCGGCCTTTCCCAGTCAGATACCAGCCGACACCCTCAACCGGGGGTTAAGCGATCAATGCAAGCACGAGCCGAGATTTTGCAGAAGCCACACGAGCCGAGCCATTGCAGGAGAACACAACGCAGGTCGGCTCTATTCAATGATGATTATTGGGGTTTTAGGGTGCGCCAACCCATGTCGGTTATATTGCACCCATAACAAACTTGCTTAGACACGAGTCAGATTGTCACGTTCGAATAAAAGATGTCTGGGGAGTAAGATATCACCTAGGGATGTGCATATATCACTTGAAAATGTATCTCCGCGAGGAAGCTCAAAACTGCTCTCTTATATACATATCGAGAATCGTTTCCTAGTAAGTTCACTAATATCAGAGTATTCGCATCATATCCGAAGTGCCGCCCGCGTTCTTCTGCATATGCTGGGCACGCCACCAACACATGATGCACAGTCAGCGTGGTATCACACTGCACACATTCCGGCCTGTCGTCCCCGCACAGTAAGTATCTGTGTTGCTAGCGTGTGACCAATTCTGAGACGACAAATGGCCACTTCGTCCCTTCCTGTTCGACTGAATGACGAGGGCCACAGCGCCAAGTGTGGTTTGATTCGCTTCAATTTGTTTTGTTCTATTCGGTCCCAGTTTACCTGCCACTGCCTGAAAAGAAATGATGATATAGTTGGGTAGTGGTCACTAGCAGGAAGTGGAAGCGCATGACATGGGGCGTGTGCCGCACGCCCTGCAGCCTGATCTGCCAGCTTATTTCCACGGATTCCTACATGTGTTGGAATCCAGCAAAGTGAGACTTGCTTTCCCATACGATGGAGCGAAGTGAGTTGCAATACAATGTCTTGTACAATGACGTTTTGGGGATTGAAACTACGCAATGCCAAGAGACTGCTGAGGGAGTCAGTCAGGATAACATGTAAAACCTCATCAACCTCGATGTATGCCAGTGCTTTGTTGATGGCGATCAACTAGGCAGTGAAGACCGTGGCGTGTGGCGGCAGGGATAATGATCTTGTGACGGATCCTCTCACGAAGGCACCTCCCACTCCGGTGTTTATCTTGAGGTGTAGGTGATGAGGTAATTATGATACATTGTGGATATATGTTCTAAAGAGTGTAAGTGTAGCTTCTCTTTTGTGACATCTCGCTTTCTCATGTCAGCGAGGGAAATATCGATAGAGGGGGAGATCAGCTCCCACGGAGGAGTAGACAGTTCTTCATATTCCTTGCAGTCGTATTTCCAGGCTCTATTCAACCGGGACATCGCGGAGGCAGTAGGTTCAGTACTACTTCCAGCTGGTAGTTGCCCAGGGACACGATAAGAGTATGGATGGCATCAGTTCCAACTGGTGATCCGCAGGAACACCATACAGGAGCAGGGATGGCATCAGCTCCAGTTGATGGTCCACAGGAACACCATAGAGGAGCAGGGATGGCATCAGCTCCAGTTGATGGTCCGCAGGAACACTATACAGGAGCAGGGATGGCATCAGCTCCAGTTGATGGTCCACAGGAACACTATACAGGAGCAGGGATGGCATCAGCTCCAGTTGATAGTCCACAGGAACACCATAGAGGAGCAGGGATGGCATCAGCTCCAGTTGATGGTCCGCAGGAACACTATACAGGAGCAGGGATGGCAACAGCTCCAGTTGATGGTCCACAGGAACACCATAGAGGAGCAGGGATGGCATCAGTTCCAGTTGATGGTCTGCAGGAACATTATAGAGGAGCAGGGATGGCATCAGCTCCAGTTGATGGTCCACAGGAACACCATAGAGGAGCAGGGATGGCATCAGCTCCAGTTGATGGTCCACAGGAACACCATAGAGGAGCAGGGATGGCATCAGCTCCAGTTGATGGTCCGCAGGAACACTATAGAGGAGCAGGGATGGCATCAGCTCCAGTTGATGGTCCACAGGAACACCATGGAGGAGCAGGGATGGCAACAGCTCCAGTTGATGGTCCACAGGAACACTATAGAGGAGCAGGGATGGCATCAGCTCCAGTTGATAGTCCACAGTTGGTTGGTTGGTTATTGGTTTTACGACACGTCGACCGTTGAGTCATATAGCGTCGCCAATCTCTCACGCCGATTGGTCGCGGGCGAAGAGTAGCGACAGGTGAGATTCGAACCCACAATCTTTCGATTGCGAGACGAGCATCTTACCCCTAGACCACTCGTCCCCTTGATGGTCCACAGGAACACCATAGAGGAGCAGGGATGGCATCAGCTCCAGTTGATGGTCCGCAGGAACACCATAGAGGAGCAGGGATGGCATCAGCTCCAGTTGATGGTCCACAGGAACACTATACAGGAGCAGGGATGGCATCAGCTCCAGTTGATAGTCCGCAGGAACACCATAGAGGAGCAGGGATGGCATCAGCTCCAGTTGATGATCCACAGGAACAGTATACAGGAGCAGGGATGGCATCAGCTCCAGTTGATAGTCCGCAGGAACATTATACAGGAGCAGGGATGGCATCAGCTCCAGTTGATGGTCTGCAGGAACACTATACAGGAGCAGGGATGGCAACAGCTCCAGTTGATGGTCCACAGGAACACCATAGAGGAGCAACACCCCTAAGCCCCAGATTGTCCAGAGGTGTCAGATTATCCAGATGAGATTGTCCAGATTGTCCAGAGAAGATTGTCCAGAGGAGTCAGATTATCCAGAGGAGATTGCTTAGATTGTCCAGGAGATTGTCCAAAGGAGTCAGATTGTCCAGATTGTCTAGAGGAGATTGTCCAGAGGAGACTGTCCAGATTGTCCAGATGAGTCAGATTGTCCAGAGGAGACCAGACGAGGCCGGTACCTTTAGCTGGTGGTCCAGGCCGCCGCTCCACGCGTGCACGGCGTCGTGGAAGCAGCAGTCGAGCACCGGCGCCGAGTGCGAGTACTTGAGCCGCTGCGTGTTGGAGATCACGTCGTACAGTCGCACTGAGTTGTCCCAGCTGGAGACCAGCAGGAACTGTGACGATGTGGGGCCGAACTTGACCGCCGAGATGCCGTCATCGGGCGGCGAGTTCAGCTTCAGCTCCGAGCGGCTGGCGTCAGCCATCTGGGCGGCAGTGGACTGGTTAGTTATCGGCTGGCTTCAGCCATCTGGGTGGCAGTGGACTGGTTAGTTAGCGGCCGGCGTCAGCCATCTGGGTGGCAATGGACTGGTTAGCTAGCGGCTGACGTCAGCCATCTGGGCGGCAGTGGACTGGCTAGTTATCGGCTGGCTTCAGCCATCTGGGTGGCAGTGGACTGGTTAGTTAGCGGCCGGCGTCCGCCATCTGGGTGGCAATTGACTGGTTAGTTATCGGCTGGCGTCAGCAATCTGAGTGGCAGCTGACTGGTTAGTTATTGGCCGGCGTGAGCCATCTGTGTGGCGGTTGGCTGGTTAGCTATCGATAATCGGCTTTACGTCCCGGCTGTTTTCGTCAAACGGCGTCACCTCTGACGGCGACTGGTCGCGGGCGGTGAGCAGCAACAAGTGGGACCCGAATCCACAACCTTTCAGTCATCTGGGCAGCAGGACCGCGCAGAGTCTACACCGTGCAGCATTGGTGCTGTACACACTAACAATGAGCACATGTGAGTGGCTTTTGACCACTGTGTGCCATAACAGTAGAACAATATTCCCGATAAAGGTGAGCATAGCAGCCCGAAGCATGCTGGATGGCTCAGACTGAGGCGGCGCGTCAGCACGGTACATACGGAGATGGGACGGTGGCCAGGTGGGCGGTACATACAGAGATGGGACGGTGGCCAGGTGGACGGTACATACGGAGATGGGACGGTGGCCAGATGGATGGCACATATGGAGATGGGACGGTGGCCAGCACATACGAAGATGGGACAGTGGCCAGGTGGATGGTACATATAGAGATGGGACTGTGGCAAGGTGGACAGTACATACGGAGATGGAATAGTGTCCAGGTGGACGGTACATACAAAGATGGGACTGTGGTCAGGTGGTGGTGCTATTAGGGTGTGCCAACTACCAGGTCATTTTGCGGCCATGAAATCGAAACCTGTATCCCAACAATACAAACAATAATGGCTCCCTTCCAGATAAGTACCCCTACTCCCTTGAAAATGTCTGGATCTGCCTCTGGAATAAATGCTTTTTGAGCTCCTGAAGCAGCACAAGCCATCACTATTTGCTGTGTGTCAGCTTCCCAGTCGGAGTCAGAATCAGAGAACATACCTTGCAGCATGTTTTATTCATCCTCTAATAGGTGCTGCATAATAGGATTAATTGGGCTTTCACAACATAAAGTAAGTATATTAATAAATACACATATTGGCACTGTTACATGCAAGATCTGAGCAAGCGACTGAGAATGCCACCTCTGTGCATATACGTGCCAAATATCACTACAACCATACCACTGCCAACAGCTGATTGAAGTACAAAACTCTACTGGTCGTTCCTGTGCCTCCACCTGGAAGACCTCTACTGGCCAAAGCTCAATCTATTCTGGATGAGGGCACTGGAACCAGTGTTAAAATAATGTTTTTTTTAGGTGAGATGTCAAAACGAGCACAGTAGCATGTTGAAATTTGCCATAGAATTAGTGTCATTTCAAATGCTTTTGATATCTTTCAGACTCAAATTTGAGCCAATTGTGTACTTATGACTGTACCTTCATCAGTTGTTTTGGTATTCATAATTTAGGAAGAGCTATATTTGGGATAGCAAGAAAATATACCTATGCTATACAATGGCACTGCATGCCATATCGCATTATGAATAATCACTTTGCCTGAAATTGCATTGCAAAATGTTTGTGTATCACCATCCCTGGATTGATTATTGGGGTTTTAGGGTGTGTCAACCCCTGTGGGTTATATTGCACCCATATACCATCCCTTATTGAGAGCATGATCATGATACTTATAAATGAGGTACTGTTAGAAAGGAGACACAAAGAACTCATAAGCATGCATCGAGAAGCAGGATGTTGATACTTCAAGGAGAAGGATGTTGACTGAGTGTTCATAAAGTGATACATTCCACCCTATTTCATGGATTATTTAACACTGAATGGAACAGAACCTTTATTTAGAGCATTCTTTTTATGCTATATCACCCAATGCCAACCACTTTTTGGTAACATTTTTCCTGACAACTGGAAAGCATGAATTTGCAGAGGAAATGCTTGGTCACATTATGTTAACCACATTCATAAACATAGCATTGGAAACAAGAATTTCCAAGAATTCAAAAGTTGCCCTGAACTGCAAATTTACTCTGTTCTGCAAACACTGATGGTAGCACGGACTGAATGGGGCAACATGATCATTTTGGGTTCATTATTCCCATTCAAGAGCTAGGTACCCATAGATGTAATGTTAAACTTAATGAGGTTGTGGAGGGGTACACATGCCTACGTCACTCTTTTGGTACCACTCCCGTCTATAACCAACATAAGCAGGTAGCTTATCAATTGAAATGTCAGTATATTTTTCTTAAAGTGTTTTTGGAATCTTTGAATTTTTTAAACAGAATATCATGTTTATGAACGTGATTCGGAAGATGCGATCATTCGTTTTCTCCGTAAATGCTTACGTCTCGGTTAATTTTAGCGATATCTATAATGCGCCATATATGCCACACCACTGTTATTTGTTGCATAATTTATCCATCCCTCACCTGGCACTTCTCAGACGTGATTAAAGGGACATTCAACACTTCACGCAGTTGATTCAACACTTTTTCACATCAAAAATGCTTAATTTCCACCTCTTTGCCACACAGATGACACGCCGACACTACTCCACGAGAACGCCAAAAAACTAAGCAGAGCACGGCTCGAGGCCGTGTGTAAGGATAACATC
>JAOTOM010005134.1:970000-1065000 GCA_034440615.1 Ashinkailepas kermadecensis | reverse complement strand
CCAGGCATGCATCAATGCATGTCAGGTGTGCACAGCTACCAGGGGTGCACCAGGCAGTAGGCCAAGTGCACTGGAAGGAGGAAAACACCAGGTGCAAATGGGAATAGTCATCAGGTGTACCAAAGCCTAGTATATGTTATAAAAAGTGCCTAGTACAGCACTGGCATGGCATACTTCACCCAAAAGCTATGTAAATAAGTGGTGTACCTGCCAAACAGGGCAAAGTGAAAAATTCACCCTGAGAGGCAATGGACCCTAGTCTCAGTAAATGGCACTGATCCTCCCCCCCCCAAAAAAAAATGTGTGAGAAACTCAAATATCATACTGGTACCCAAATAGACTGCCAAGCCCCCCAAAGCTCATCAGAGACCAGAAATATCCAGGGCCCCAAATGCCAACAGAAGGTCCTGAGCAGTCCACCAACTCCCCCAAAAAATTGTAGAAGGGCTGGAGAAAAGGGTAAATTTGCAGGTCAGGGTAATTTCTGATTTGTTGGAATTTCTTTTTCTAATGCAATGTTTATGAATGTGCTGAACATGAGGTGACTACTTATTTCCTCTGCAAGAGCATACTTTTCAGTTGGGAGGCAAAATAAGACTCTTAAAGGGGCTTGGAGTTAGGTAATGTGGTAATGTATAAATAGGAGGTAAAATGAAATATATAAAATATGAAGTGGAAAGCAAAAATTAAAAGTAATTAAAATATATAGTAGTTAAAATAAAAAGTAATGTTTAAAATTTAACAAAAAATGTAGCATGACCTAACCTAACCTGGCCTAACCTTCCATGCAAGAAAGGACTTTTCAATGCAAAATGTCCAAATAATTTTTTCTTCAAAAAATATAATAAAGAAATGTAACCTAACATATCCTAAATTGTTGAAGTCTGAACTGTTTTTGAATATTTTTTGTAATCAATAAAAAAATGAATTTTTGTTCTGACTTACAAAAAACCATAACCTAACCTAACTTAACCAAACCCTTTGTATGCTTCATGGAGGTAAAATGTGTGTAAAATTTGTCTTGTGGTTACCTTAAGCTGCAATTATATAAAAATGCAGGTCCAGAATATCAATTTGGGCCTTGCAAGACCTGGCTAGTCTCCAAAGCATGGGGCATAAGAGCCCCCAAAAATATCCTTGGGACACATAAAACATGCACTGACCAAAATTGTTGCACAGTGGCCTTTTGAATCAAGCCAGAGCTAGAGAAACCATGCTGGGCCACAAGAATAACATTTCCATGAACATTTACCTGGGAAAAATTTGAAAAATGTCACTATCAAATTATACTCCCAATTTGCATCTTATAAAATGGGATGCCTATGATGTTCCAAATCCCAATAGCAGAAATATACATTACAATAAGTAATTGCTTAACTATGTAATGTGATCAAGAACTAGAAAATTGGCTAAAATGCATGGCAGTAGTGAGGTGCCAAAGTATTTCCAATTGTTATCTATTTTCACCCCTTGAACTCAATTTTTGTTGTTTCTCTCATCAGAAATGTTGTCCATGACATCTTTATTTGAATGCCATTTTCCAAGAGCATTAATCAGCCAGGTAGTTCTTGGGATCACAGAGGGTGAATCTGTTCCCCTCTCCCCTCCTGGAACTTTGAATTTGAAAGCCCCAGCAGGGCACATGCTGAAAAACGATGGCTGTTTTGTACCCTTTTGATACTCTAGCACCTTTATGCCCACCACAGAACACAAGTGGTTGGATAAATGCAGTGTCAGCTAAGCATATTTTCCATATACTACTGGGCAGAGGATGGCAGATATTAATGCCAAAAGTTGAAATTACAAAACAAAATACATGTTAGATTCAATATGCTGGATGGATTAAAAAATGGATTAATGAAAAAAAATCTTCTGATTCATCTGACGTGGATGATGCACCTTTTTGTATTTCCTTCTCAAGGAAACACCACGTTGCTATTTTTCCAATTTTGCATGTATTAGCTCTCAAACGATAGGTCAATTTGCATTGGGGCAAGCAGATATGATGGGAGCACAACCTACCCCTTTAGAAAAGCCGCCAGATTTGGAGAAATACTTCCTTTTTGAATGTATCCTTTTGATCAAGATAATAGGTGACAACATAATTTACATGTTGAGAGGGCCGGGGCCACAGTAGTTCAGTTGGTAGAGCGTTGGACTCTTGATCGCAAGATTGTGGGTTCGAATCTCACAACCGACGGCATTTACCGAGTCCACTCGCGACTAATCGGCGTGAGAGGTTGGCAAGGCTATATAACCAGCGGTTGAATGCGTCGTAAAAAGAGAACCCCTGTTGAGAGGGCCAAACCTACAGTGTTAAACTAATGTGTTTCGTTGGGTGAGAGATGTCAAAATGAGCACAGTAGGATGTAGAAATCTGTCATGGAAGTATACAATTAGAATATCGTTTCAGCCCCTCAAACACAATTTTGAGCCAATAGTGTACCCATCAGTACATGTTTTTTGTTTGTTCAATCTTGATGGGAGACACCTAATATGTGGATACCTATGCTACCAATAATGATGGCAATGTCATGGTATCAGCAGATAACATTGCCTAACACACCACATCATAGATGATCTGTATCTGGAATTGCGCTACAAGATGCTTGCGTAAACAATCCATAATGGTGAGCATATGCATGCTGTATATATATATGTGTATGTGTATATGCATATGTGTATGTATATGTGTATGTATATATATATATATATATATATATATATATATATATATATATATATATATATATATATATATTTATGTATATATACGCGAAATACTCTTAGAAACGAGTCATGGGAACTTCATAGGTACACATCAATAAGTACGATGTCGATACGTCCTTGGAAAGGATGTATATGAAGTGCTCAGAAAGTAGTATATTCCACTCTATTTCACGAATAATTTATGACTGCCAACCTACGAAAAACATGCTCCGAGCTGAGGTGTTAGTCCGGTGTCCTTTTCCGGTACCGTTGTTTTTTTTTGTCCTTCTCAGCTTGTTCTTGAAGATCCTCATGTCATTTTGTGACTTGTGCGTTTTGAGGCGTCCGGTACGCTTCCAGGGTCAGGGCTATGTTTTTGAAGGCACCCGGTGCATTTTTTTTGGCATCCCGGCGCATTGGCACCTTTTCGGCGGGACCCGGTGTGCGTTAGGGAGGTCCGGTACGTTTTCTGGATCCCGGTGTACTTTTATTGCCCTGCTGCAGTTAGTTCGGGCACCGACGCGAATTTTTGTGACTCGGGTCGCGAATTTGTGGGGTCCCGACGGAAGTTTTGTTTCTCAACGCGAAGTTTCGGCGCCTCAGTCTGATTTTTTTAAAGCTCAGGCTTGAGTTACCAGTCATGTGAGTGTGCTTTGGGCCTGATTCAATTTTTTGGTAACTATTCTTAATGTGTTTCGTAGTCAGGATTGATTTTTCGGGTCCCGGCGTGATTTGTCGATGCCTAACTCGATTTTTCGAACCTATTGCACATGATGTTTTTGCCTCGGCTTGATTTTTGGGACCCTGACACGCTTTTGTTTTTGGTGCCCGACTCCCTTGCTGGGGGTCTTTGGCGCGATTGGCAGGGCTACAGCGATTTCTAGGAACATAATTGCTTTTTCTGAGAAAGCGCTTAATCTTTCAGAGCGTCAGCTTCTTTTTTTTCGGAGCCTTGGTGCAATTTTTCCGACCCAAGGCGCCATTGCTTCAGGTTCAACACCTCTGATGGGATGATTGGCTGGGTGCAATTTCTGTTGTTTCATTATGCATGAAATATAACCAAGTCTTGTGTTGAAGTAGTTGTTTTTTTTCTTATGGTGATATTGACCGTCATATATTTGCAGGACCAATTTAACCACAATTAAGGACCAGCAAGCAACACTACATCCAGTATGTCAATCATCTCAGGAAGACGCATCAAAAGAAAACCTCCAGTAAGTCTGATGGTGCCTGCCACACTGAAAAAGATGATGGGTGCATCAATAATCTATGCCTAATTTTCCATGATTGCATGCACAAGATGTGATTTATTCATGCTGCTCAAAACACATCACACCCCTCCCTTACATGCCTGGCATACACCTTCTGGACCCCAAGCTGACAAAATCTTCTCAAAATTGGTTGCATCTGCATTCTGGCTGACCAGCATGTGTTGTATTTGTAATTAGGTGTAATTTGTAAACTGATAGCAATCATTGCTATGCATGTCCATTTGCTGCTATATTTCTCATCACCTTTTGTCAAGGATTACGACAGTGACAATTATGATCATGGCTGCCCTCATGTCGAATTGGTGTGGACTACATATTCAAGAAATATTTGTCCCCCTCTTCCACACCATGTGCTATGATCAGTGTGCATTTTGATATTTCCATCAACAGTAGCATAGTCACACTTTATGAGGGGTATGGGCAATGCCAGGAGGGGCAAAACCAGATGTCTTCATGTTTCAGCCAGAAGCCTGAACACAACCATGAACAATGCTCAGTTTGCTGCTGAGGGGTGATCACGTTTTGTAAATTCATAACTGTGTCAAGGAAACATTAACAGAGACATCGCCTCATACCATTGCTGCTGTACCATACACCAGTCATTATGTGCATCTGTAATGTACCATGCACCAGTCATTAGGTGCATCTGTTGTGTACTATGCATCATTTACCAACATTGTTAATTGCTGCTGCACCATGCACCCACCAGTCATAGGGTGCATCTGTAATGCACCATGCATCAGTTAACAACGCTATTAATTGCTGCTAAGCTGGTATCAAGGCTGCTAACATAATCCAACCTACAATTTGATCGACAGTCTGACATACGTCAGCGACATTCTGACTAGTGCTACTCTGCCCTCCATGTCTGCAGAAGTCTACTGCGACGAAAGAGAAACCCTCGAAAGACGAGTACGCCATAGCCGGCTACATGCGCCAGCATGTGCCGCGCAAGCGGACCAAGTTCCTGGACCACCCGGTGGAGTACTTCACGGCCGCTCGCGCCGTCAATGCGCTGATGGACTCGCCGTGGGCTACCGGCGTCGGCGGCCAGCAGATGTTCTTCACAGATCGTGAATCGGTCGTCATGTTCTTGGACTTGTGAGTGGCCGGTGTGTGTGTGTGGGGGGGGGTGTCATGTGGTTTTCTCTGCATGCTAGAAGCCAGGCACTCCGCCACCACCTGGAAGTTTGGTGGCAGTTTGATTTTTTGGGGTAAATTCTTTCCATGAAGCGTTCTTTGGCATAATGCCAGATGCCGAAAATATTGAGGGATGTGCCCCCTGTTTCCCCGTGGCAGAGTGCCTGCTGGTTGAGGGGCGTGTCCCCTGTCTCCCCGTGGCAGAGTCCCCGCTGAAAGTAGCAATTGAAGAAATATTGATCAAGTTGATGGACTTTGGCTGTGCCCGTGTTCATGTTACTAGCCCTAAAGTATCACATTGCTGTATCATTCTTCAGTTAGAGCTACTTGAACCCCTACCTAACATCAAATTGGGAACAAGTTCTTGCCTTCCTCCGAAGTGTATCACATTTTCGCTTCGTAACCATGATTCTGACGGTTGGGCTGTAGTCATTGAATGTTCTGTGTCTAGAATCCAATGTTCAGAACCATGGTCACGAAATGCAAATCTGATCTACCTAAGCTGTCTAAAAAGGAATGCTGACAGCTTGGAGTGTGAGGTGTGACCATTTAATCAGATTTGTCTAGTTTTGATTTATTACATGTGTTTTTAAATGCAATATGCTACCGGTATGCGTGCACAGGCACCTGCTATTCGGCTCCTGAGCACCTGCTTATGTGTCGTTCCCATCTAAGGATGCTTCGTCACAAATTCTTCCATCGAGCCAAGAAAATCGTAATCAGTGAACGGGACCTGCGAAGAAAGCAAATAAAGAAGATGAAGAGGCTGGAGGAAGAGGAAAGGGGGAATGCGCCTGCGATAGATGACGACAGTGAATCGGAAGAGGACGATGTGAAGTTAGCCGACAGAAGTAATGAAGAGGACGCGGGAGGTGAACCCAGTGCCAAAGAGGGTGATGTCGCCTCGAAGGCTTCAGCGCGCAAGGTGACTATGCCTGAACTTGATCTTTTTGTGCATCTTGAACTCCTTCCCAATGGGTGCGTGTAGTGTGTGTTTGCTTGTTTTCTGTTCAGGTGATGTCTTTCCAAATTTCACATTTGGTAGCGCTATCTGACCAGTAACAGCAATCCTGACATTTGGACCTGCCTCATATCAAGTCCGACGTGACCGTCACTCGCTGCTCTCCATAGTTAGTGCATGTCTAGCTCTATTTCACCGTGATTCTACGGCTGCTACTCACTGCTCTCCATAGTTAGTGCCTGCCCAGCTCTATTGCCCGGTAATTATATCCTGCGTGGTTCATATTTGGGATCGCTCCACCTCTACCGCGACTTTCTCCTTCCCGTGTGTGCTGCCCGTATTTGGAGCTGCCCGTCTCTTGTGGCATGTTTCGCACGTTTTCCAACCGCAAGTGGGGCGTCGGGGGCAACCGTTGCGTCCAGGGCGTGACTCTACCGCTGGCGGGCAGCCGAAGCGGCGGATCAAGCTGGACATGCACCTGGAGCAGACGTTCGTGGACGGTCTGGACGCGTACGTGTGGCTCTACGACCCGATCCCCACCCACTACTGGCTACTGGGCGCGCTGATCGTGGCCACCATCGTCACCGTGTGCCTGTTCCCGCTCTGGCCCGGCTGGATGAGGTCAGTGCTGTCGGTCTCGCGCCCGACCTATCGCCTCTGACGTTGACCGCCTGCTCTTACCCACCACGTGGCCTGACCGACCCCCTGGTCGCCTGATGGGAGGAGGAATCAGTTGCTTTGCCGAGTAGAACATGTCAACAGGTTCCTTCTGCATTGTGCCATAGAGGGCAGCGTCAACATCCATTTCATATTCTGCTGTGAACAATTTTCGTCTGGTGCAGAACGATTAACTATTTGTCCACCTTTCCCTCAATGCCAGAATATTGTCCTTTCGATTCCGCGGAAAATAGATGTGCGTGGGTTCCAATCTTTCTCTGCAGTCAAAAGTTTTCAATATTAATAGGAAGAGTAGAATAGACATATCAGTGGAATAAATGTTTTTTCTTCGGAAAAAGTATACTTGATGCATAAAAGGTGTTCTCACCAAATTAACTCATGCCGAGGATGTAATTTCCCTCAAACCAGAAATGTTTTCCTGCTTTCAAAAGCTTCAAATAGTTCCGGCTAAATTATGCGTCACGTTGTCCGAAAGTCCACTGGTCTGCTTCTGAACCTTAGCGGTGGAAAGGAGAGTGCGCCAACAATTCAAGTCGCTATTCTGAAACAGAAAAAAGACAACTAGTCCTTCTGAAAGTAGCATGTGTTCGCTGTAATAGCCATCGTTTGGTCAACTTCCCGGCTTTTTAATTTAGGAAAATCGCTGGGAACAAAAATGACCGATGCACTGCTCGCGTGTTAATTTCATGTATCATGACAATTCATTCTGTGTGACGATTTTTCACCACATCTACTCAGTAAAGATTTGTTGTGCTGGAGTTACTCTGCAGTTGCGCTACTGTTCTGCTGTGCCAGTCGGATGCATCAAAAGCCTAACTTAAAAGAGGGATGGACCACCTACATGGAACTTCAACTTATGATGGGAAGCCATGCAACAGCTACACGGTGTTTGTTTAAATAGAGACTGCGGTGATGAGTAAAGGGCAGGGCTCTGCTCAAGGCCACCATGAAGCACATCGAAAGGTAAAGACATTGTCGCTTTACATCTGACCATCTCATAATTTGTTCCGATTTTTTGGGGGGTTTGGGAACGATCTCCGGGAAGTCTTTTTTGAAGCTAGATTAACAAACATAAAAATACGCGTGTGAACTTTCAAGTTGGTGCAGAATGTGCATTCGCTTTTTAACTAGTCTTAGTTAATTATATTTTCACTCTATTTCTGCACGGTTTATTCGTCTTCTGACCCCAGATGGGTGGTTTCTCCCTCGATATTTCGAAATCTCACAACCTAGCTTCCTCGTGCTTTAGGGAAAGTGAGTTATCATAACGAAATCAACCCATCTACGTTTTCAAAAATACAAAATTTTGACAAGGGTGGAATCAGTAATCCCATGATAAGAATAGCAGATTATATTCCCTTAAGTTGAGTGTTGAATTATTCATTAAACTTTACTCCGATTGCCGTGCATGAATGCTAAAGTGGTTTCCGAGGTACAGGGTTAGATTACCCGCGATGCCCGCCCTTCCTGCCAGGGTGAGTGGCAGGCGACGCCATATGGCCTTTGGTGCCGAGTGCGTCGAAAAAACACAACCAAGGTGGTTCCCAAAAGTCCGGTGTGCATATTACGCATGCGTAACGTGAAGTTGCGTGCAAAGGCAAAATGTGAGGCTTGTGTATTGCTCTGTCCACGAACCGCCTGTAGTTGCAAAATCAATGGTGCGATTTCCTTATGCGACGGCTCAACGACATTTTGTTGCTTAAGGTTCAATTTCACACCCAGTGTGGATTGTTGAAAACGGTGGGTTCGGATTGTGACACCCGACGCGGGGGAGCGGCGGCTTGTCGGCCGGTCGGCTGCGGTGCTGCCGCTGGGTCGGCTGGACGCGTGGGCCCGGTGTCCGTGTGTGCTGGCCGGCCCGGTTCTGCTGCGACGCCGCTGGTCGCCACTTTCCTGTGCTGTCCGGCTCGCGTGTCGGTCCGGGTCGGTGCATTGTCCTGTCCTGTTGCGTGACCTTGGTCGGCGGGCACGTCCGCTCCAGGCGTCCTCCGCGCGCCCGCCGAGTGTAGTGCACGCGGCAGACCGTGCACGGTGCCCGTCTGATTTGTCGTGGGGCGTCGGGTGTTTGTGCCCCATGGGAGTTGCGAATGTCTTAGCGGCGTGTTCCCTTGCTGCGGCATGGACACGACCGGCCGACAGTCGCCCTTCCCCTTACCAGCTTCAGCCGGCGCAGTTACGATGACAGTCGCCCTTCCCCTTACCAGCTTCAGCCGGCGCAGTTACGATGACCGGTGTGTGCAGCGGTCCGCGGCTGAGCATGTCTCGAGGGGTGTGAATGGCAGCTCAGTGTGAATGGAAATGTATGTAGGGACGCGTTTGGAGCTTGGAATATTTCGGAAATGGGAATAGTTGAACACCAATTTTTCGAACGTTGCTCACAAGCTTCACATATTGGGGAATACAGGAGGACCAGCGACTCTATTGTGACTGGTAAAGAATCGACTGAGGGAGAAACATTGTGGTTCTTCTTAACCCAGCTTTCCATATCAGTGTCGATGTTTTCCGTACGTAAATAGCGCACGCACGAACTAACACGAACACGAACACAACTAACTAAGTCACTAACTAACCAACCAGCCAGCCAGCCAGCCAGCCAGCCAGCCAGCCAGCCAACCAACCAACCAACCAACCAACCAACCAACCAACCAACCAACCAACCAACCAACCAACCAACCAACCAACCAACCAACCAACCAACCAACCAACCAACCAACCAACCAACCAACCAACCAACCAACCAACCCACCAACCAACTACCCAACGGAAATCCGCCAACTGACCGTTTGAGTCTTATAGCTCTTATTTGTTGCAAAGTCTCGGGAGCCGGTAGACCGTATTTGCCGCTTTCTTGCAGACACCACGATTTTCAACATACTTTTCATATAATGGGCAACGGTGTTGCATGTGTTGCTAAAATTCGTATTAATCAGTTGCCACATCATGATCGGCGTGCCGGGAGTTTTGCAGTCCGTCCCTCGACTTGGTGGTGCAGGTTTTCCGTCTGCAAGGAAAACTGGTTCTTCCCTCGCCAGTCGTGTATTTCTGTATCCTTCATTCACATCGTAAGCGTTTGTTTCGCATTTCTGATTGCCTGTGAATGCGATATGCTTGCTTTCAGTCGATTCGTGTAAAATGTGTTTTGTTCAGACGGTTTTGGTGAATCTTATTCCATCGCGTACGTCTTAGACCGATTTCTGTAGGGCAGGAGGCCGGCTTTTAGGGTGTTGGTTTGGAAACTCCCGTATGCTGACGTTGTAGGTAACCGGACAAATGTATGTAAAGCAAATTTACGTATGGCAGATGTACGTACGCAAATGTACGTAAGCAAATGTACGTAAGCAAATGTACGTAAGCAAATGCACGTAAGCGCAGATGTACGTATGGCAATTGTACGTAAGTGCAGATGTACGTATGACAAATGTACGGAAGCGCAAATGTACGTATGGAAAATGCACGTATGCGCAAATGTAAGTAAGCGCAAAAGTACGTATGCGCAAATGTGCGTAAATGCAAATGTACGTAAGCGCAAAAGTGCGTAAGCACAAAAAAACGAAAGCGCAAATGTACGTATGCGCAAATGTACGCATGCGCAAATGTACGCATGCGCAAATGTTCGCAAACGCAAATGTACGTAAGCGCAAAAGTACGTAAGCGCAAATGTACGTATTCGCAGTTGTACGTATGCGCAAATGTACGTAAGCGTAGCAGTACGTAAGCGTAAAAGTATGCAAGAGCAAATGTACGTATGACAAATGTACGTATGCGCAAATGTACGTAAGCGCAAAAGTACGTATGCGCAAATTTACGTAAGCACAAACGTACGTATGCGCAAATGTACATGAAAAAGTTTTGTGCGTAAGCACAAAAGTACAACGCAAAGGTACGTATGCGCAAATGTACGCATGCGCAAATGTACGCAAACGCAAATGTACGTAAGCCAAAAGTACGTAAGCGCAAATGTACGTATTCGCAGATGTACGTATGCGCAAATGTACGTAAGCGCAGCAGTACGTAAGCGTAAAAGTATGCAAGACAAAGTACGTATGACAAATGTACATTTGCGCTTACGACTTTGTACGAAAGCGCAAAGTACGTATGCGCAAATGTACGCATGCGCAAATGTACGCAAACGCAAATGTACTTAAGCGCAAAAGTACGTAAGCGCAAATGTACGTATTCGCAGTTGTACGTATGCGCAAATGTACGTAAGCGTAGCAGTACGTAAGCGTAAAAGTATGCAAGAGCAAATGTACGTATGACAAATGTACGTATGCGCAAATGTACGTAAGCGCAAAAGTACGTATGCGCAAATTTACGTAAGCACAAACGTACGTATGCGCAAATGTACGCAAGCGTCTAAGTACGAATGCGTAGATGTACGTATGCGCAAAAGTACGTAAGCGCAAATGTACGTGTGCGCAAATGTACGTAAGCGTAGCAGTACGTAAACGTACGTGATGCACGTAATGTAAAATGTACGTATGAGGCAATGCACGTACATTTAAGTATACGTGCATTTGCATTGACGCACATTTGCTCGTACGTACCTTTCCATGTACGTACATTTGCACTAGCGTATATTGACTCATACGTACATTTGAGCTCACGTACTTTTGCGCACACGTACATTTGCGCTTAAGTACATTTACGCCTACGTACATTTGCACTTTCGTACATTTGCGCATACGTACATTTGCGCTAACGTACTTTTGCGCTTTCGTACATTTGCGCTTACGTACATTTGCGCATACGTACATTTGCGCTCACGTACTTTTGCGCTCACGTACATTTGCGCATATGTACATTGCGCTTATGTACATTTACGCATACGTACATTTGCATTTTCGTACATTTGCACTTTCGCACATTTGCACATACGTACATTTGCGCTTACGTACTTTTGCGCTTTCGTATATTTGCGCTTACGTACATTTGCGCATACGTACATTTGCGCCTACGTACATTTGCGCTTACGTACATTTGCGCTTACGTACTTTTGCGCTTACGTATATTTGCTTACGTACTTTTGCCATACGTACATTTCCTCTTACGTACATCTGCCATACGTACATTTGTAATACGCACTTTTGCGCTTTCGTACATCTGCGCTTACGTACATCTGCCATACGTACTTTTGAGCATACGTACATTTGCTTACGTACATTTGCTTATATAAATTTGCTTACGTACATTTGCTTATATACATTTGCTTACGTACATCTGCCATACGTACATTTGTCCTACAGTCGACGTTGTACCATGTCGCGAATTAGTTATGGCGAAATGTGCTCTTCAGTTGTAGTAGTGAAGTAATTTGAATGGACGAAGCAAAACACAACGGATTATGTAAGACAATTAAATATTAGTAAAAATAATCTTGTTGTTTCGTTTCGTCTTGTTTCGTTTCTACATTTAGTTCCTCCATTTTATACTTTATATCAGGGGTAGAATATAGATCAAAGGAAAAATAAATGTTTCATATTCAACAATAAGAAGACATTTTGAGGACAAGTACAATATCCCGAAACTTCTCTATTTTCGGTTGCCTTAATTCGTCCCTCCCGGCACAGGAATGGGTCTATAATAGCAACGCAGGGGTAGGGCTGAGCCTGGAAACTGCGGCACGTGCAGCTGCTAATGCAGAATATCTGATAATTACAGGCTCTTCAGTGGAGTTTCTCAATCACTTCAGTGCATCGTTTTTGTTATTGGGTCTACTATTTGCCAACTATCTGAATCATTGCTGGCGTATGTTGTGCCTGCTGGAGACGAACAACTGGCATCACATTTTCCCAGTGTGTAATGCTTGTGTCTATTGCATGGAAGAAACCTCGATTTACTGATATTAGAGTCTGTCGCGTGGAGGAAACTTTAGTTTAGTTATACCCTGCCACTTGCAGCTCCACGCTCACTGTACTCCTAGTATTTGACACACCACTGACGACTGTGACATTTGACGCTGTTTGTCATGTGTTTTACGTGTAGGTGACGAGTCTGCCCGTACATGAGTAGGGCGTATGCCACGTGTCGACCTGCGTGGTTGACAGCTTTGCACCTACACAGGCAGGGCGTAAGCTGGGTGTGGACATGTGTGGCTTGTCTGTGCTTACACAGGCAGGGCATATACCACATGCTGGTACGTATGGGTGACGGGTCCATCCATGCGTAGGCAGGTCGCTGCCACGTGCTGACACGTGTGCGTGACGGGTCTGTCCTTTCACAGGTATGCCACGTGTTGACACGTGTGGGTGACTGGTCTGTCCTTTCACAGACGCGGCGTTTACTACCTGGCGGTGGCGGCTGTCGGGTTCCTGATGCTGGTGCTGGTGCTGTCTGTGGTGCGGGCCGTGGTGTTCCTGCTGCTGTGGCTGCCCACACGGGGCCGCCTACAGCTCTGGCTGCTGCCCAACCTGCTGGCAGACGTCGGCTTCTTCGCCTCGTTCTGGCCGCTCTATCAGGTAGGTTCCTGCGTCTACTGGGCGCAAACGGCTGCAGATGATACACCGGAACATTTTGCTGGAATTGTTTTATTTTACCGTGGCGCTACTGTAAAATCACGGCAGTAACATCCTCAAGTAACTCGAGAAAATGTGCTCTGTGATGTCCTAAGAACATATGCAAACGCACTGTGTTCCCGTCCAATCCAGTATCTAATTGATCCGTTTATTTTTTTTACACATATACTGATGCTTGTGTCGTTTTAGGGCTCTGTTTCTTGTATGCGTGTCTGCCAACAGCAAGACTAAAGGGCGTAATGTTTGTGCATCCGGTCTGTAAGTCTGAGTGAAAATCAGATCAAAGGCTGAACCGTGGGCTGGCAGTGGGAGACCGATTGAACTGTCGGTCAAAGCAGTGCTGGTCAAAGGTCAAAGGTCACTGGTCATGTTTAATTGTGCTCCTCAGCGCGCAACCTTACCATACTCCACTTACGTCCTTGTTCGTCTGCCGAAAACACCTGTATTACTCTTGCAGTATGAGTACAAGAGCATTGAGGATGAATCACCCCAGGACATGGCCAAGAAGAAGAAACATGTACAGGTGTCATGTGCTAACGATGGACCTGAGGTATGCCAAGATGAGGATATAGCGCAGGAGCAGCAATGTTCAGCCAATGGTGCAGCTGATAAATGTGAAGCTACCGAGAACCCGTAAGTAGGACGTGTGTTACCCTGGGTTAGTATATTAACCTGTCGGTATTGTGAAGCTACCGATAACCCGTAAGTGGGACGTGTGTTACCCTGGGTTAGTATATTAACCTGTCGGTATTGTGAAGCTACCGAAAACCCGTAAGTGGGTCGTGTGTTACCCTGGGTTAGTATATTAACCTGTCGGTATTGTGAAGCTACCGAGAACCCGTAAGTAGGACGTGTGTTACCCTGGGTTAGTATATTAACCTGTCGGTATTGTGAAGCTACCGATAACCCGCAAGTATGGCGTGTTACCCTGGGTCAGTATATTCTCCCGCCGGCACCAGCGGTGGTCCCCGACACTCTATGTTGCACCGTGGCCGATAGATGGCAGGTCGTGCGGCCTTCGGAATGCTTGTATGGTAGTTGTGATTTTACGACGCACTCAGCGGCTGAGGCCATAAGGCGTCGCCTGCCTCTCACCCTGGCAGGAGGGGCGGGCGCCGCAGGGGATCGAACCCCGCACCTCTGGCTTGCCAGACGCTCAGTTTAACCATTGAGCTACCAAGCTATGCTTGTATGGCATTGAAGGTTGCGGGATACGAGTAAATTGACGGATACTATACTTGGGGATATGTTCAAGAATAAATTGGGTCGAGCAAGGTACACCGACACTACTGGTTTGGAAGGCGAATATTGTAGGTGTGGCAGTTGCAATGTGTTCAAGATCGGACATTTTAGCGCATAATGGCACAGCCGGAAGCATATTTACATCCAGATTCGAGTATGTTGTTTAATTACGTCCATCATTGGTCTGTGCATATGAGACGCAGCTAACACCAGTTCCCTTCAGTTTTATATTCGTGTATTGAACGATTCCAGGACAAATCACCCAGGTAAACGCCAAGTTGTTCACCACACCCATCCGATTCGGTAAAACCTGGCCCACTAGGTGTTCTATTGCCCAGATTATGATTCTGATATTTTTGGTTTCTAGTTTGAAAGGGTAACGATATACAGGTTATGAACGTTTTGGTGTCACGGAGAAAGTTCATGTAGAAAATCATTGTATTTGTAATGGTAACAAATAGCTTACTAAACCTATATGGCATTTTGAAGTTGAAGATCTTCCCGATGGGTAATTAAGGTCATTATTGCCCGAGGGAAAATAAGTGTGGTCTTGTGAAGTCAACATTTGACCTCGTGACCTCGTGACGTTTTAGTAACCTGGGATCTGGGTTTCTTGGAGTTCCCTTATCATCAAGCTTATTTGAGAACCTTGACTTGCAGGAGATATAAATCACAGGCTCTCAAACTTTCGGTTTCCTTGCAATAAACCTGGGAGGATATGGGGATATGATATGTAATGCATCAGCTACAGCACTCGCTTCCAGGTCAGCTCGCACCTTGAGTATGTTTGCAATCTGCATAACAAAAAGAACACCAACAGGCTAGAAATGTTCAGTCACGAGCAGCAGGTCTGGTCATGGATTTTCCCGCAGAAAAGTGGTGTCGCAAATCATTCTGCGAATTCTGCACTTGTGTGTGTGTGTGTAGTGTGGAACATGCAGTTAGACCACAAGGCTAGGCAAAGGTGATAATTAAAGACGACTTTTATCCATTTCAACTTTTCTTCATTCGGCTTCTTGTGCGTCAATTTTTTTTTGTCTTTCTGCTTTTTGTCCGGGCGCTCAAATACTCTGATCGGCCTTCGGGCGGCTGCCATGATTGGGACTCGAGTTCAGACCCACGCGTCTCCAAAGTTCGGATCTACGCGTCCCCGGAGACTATTCTCGGCAGACGCACACACCACAAGAAGACTCCCAGCAAGCATTGCTTGGGTAATAGTATGCATAATAAGCAATCGTCCTGAACTTCCGGCGGGATAGTGCAAATAATTACAAATTGCAAACGGTTCAAAATGTATTTTTTTTTAAAGCGGATACAGATAGAGAAACCATTGAGGAACATTCGTCCGAACAGGGGGTCGATGTGCAACCCCCTCCCTTCCTCTCCATACGTCTTGTTTTCGGGATCACGGGAAAATGTCGTCAGCGCGCCGCTGTACGGCAGGGCTGATGGAGCATTCATTGCCAACCTCACGGTGTAAACAACTGAAGATGTATCAGATCATTGAGCCGTGATTTCACTGTGACGTCATAGAGGAAGGATGTCAGGCGTTTTTTTTCTCGCGATTTCTTCAAGTCGTGAATTATCGGCATTAGTGTCACTGAATATCCACAAGCGGAAAATTTTGGGTAGGGCAGAGTGACGACGAACGACTCAGTTAACGCGATTGTCACCTTCATTGATCCTTCCAAAGGTATTCGAGGTCATTGATCTAACTTGACTTCGAATGACTTTTTTTTAGTTTCGTTGGGTTTTTCAGTTTTTTTTTCTTGGGCTAATTTGGACGCTGAAGCTGAGCGTGGTGCGCATTTGTATTCATAGGTACCATACAATGGTATTTCTGGTGTTTTTTTTGCTGGTGTTCAAACACGAGGTCTAAACTTCAACTCCATCTCACCCATGATCCTCGGATCGAAATGTAGCATCACACATTGGTAGTATAAGATACTGAGGAATACTGCGTTGAGCATTGCAAGCGCTACCTGTTATTGACTTTTCACAGTGAGTGCTTAAGCGTGAAAATTACCACATTCATATTCGTTTATTGCCGTAACATCCACATCGGTGGCTTTTCATGTCCGCAGGTCATTTGTATATCAAAAGCAAATGTAAATATTACATTTCATCTTACATCATGCAAGCCATTCACACAGATTGGTAAAATATTTGCTTCTTTAATACAGCTTGCATTGTACTTTTTCGAAAACCAGTCCCAGTCCCTGCTACAAAATCAAGACTTTGTTCGTTGTATTTCTGCACACCACTGTAAACGTGCGGTGTCCTGCCTATTTCGGTTCTTATTCTTGGTAGTGGAAATTCATAAGCGTTGCGTGTGTGATGGCCGTGTCCGATTCTAAGTAGTCGGTCTGCGATTGATGCAGGTTGGCCCAATTGAATGGCGTGACAAACGGTGCATTTGCGATGATATATCATCGTACGGCTATGGCATATATCATGGCTAAACGTGTCCTGCTCAACCATTCCATTCCACGCAGTATATCTGATATGTCATCACATTTTTCTGTTCAACCATTCGAGCTCCAGCAGTACATCTGCTATGTGATCATATTGTCTGCTCAACCATTCCAGTTCACGCAGTACTTCTGATATGTGATCACATTTTATTCGGCCATCGATCGCCTTCACTCAGAAATTCATAATTGTATATACCTGATGTAATTCAGTGCTACCACAGGTATCGTAAATTGCGATGCAAGATCGTACAATGGGTAGGTAGTACAAGAGCGGTGACTATCAGTTGCGTGGCGTTCTGCGGGTGACGTGACTTGCGTGCATTAAAGCTTCAGCATTCAGGTACATTTGTTCAACAATGCTGTCATTGTGGTTTTTGTAAGTTGGATGTTTATGCATGGTTAAACCCATGCTTTTTTGGCATATGGGAACTCGTTGATGACTGCACCACCGAATCTACATTGATACTTGGTGCATCACAAGGCATTCAAAGGGCTCCAAGAACGGTTAGTTGTGTCCTACCGGTATTTACTTTCATGGTTTTAAAACTAAGCCAGTTATACAACGCTTAGAGTGCCCGCTCAACGGCAGCTTTCATGTTCTGAAGTTCGGATTTCCGTCCGCAAACTAGTATCTGGGTGTCGCCGGCGTACTGTACCACTGTAGCTCCTAACACGTGCAAGCTCAGCTCATTTGCGAAGATGGCGTGCAAGAGACAGCTAAGGGATCCGCCCTAAAGTATCGGAGATTCCGGGTAATGATTTTGACAGATGGCTTTGGCCATTACAATATTGGGTTTGAACCTGCTGTGTATGTCCAGATAGATAATTTTGGAATCAGGTGGTTGATACGTGGTATAGCCTAAGTTTTTCCAAAAGCTTTTCATGGGAAATCATATGAAAACATTTTGATAAATCTGATGGTACTAAGATAGCCATCTCTGAATTGTCAACTGCTCGGTAAATATGATCCGTGAGGACTGCTAGCGTGTTTTCAGTTGACCGGTGGCGTCTGTATCCGTGCTGAGCACCAATACATAACTCATGGTCGTTGAAGAATGCGGAAAGTTGTTCCTGTACCAGACGTTAAGATTTTCATTACTGGGGTGATAGAGTGAAATTGGTCGAATATCGGATGGTTTTGAGGCGTCATGTTTCTTTGATATCGGCGAAGCCAGCGCGTATTTGCACCGCGCCGGAAGTTATCCTGTCATAATAATGTTCATGATATCTAATAAGACCTGACCTATACCCCAAACAAGATATACGGAACATATCAGCTGACGCCACCCATACCATTGGTTGTTGGTTATTGGTTTTACGACACGTCGACCGTTGAATCATGTAGCGTCGCCAATCTCTCACGCCGATTGGTCGCGGGCGAAGAGTAGCGACAGGTGAGACTCGAACCCACAACCTTTCGATTGTGAGACGAGCATCTTACCCCTACACCACTCGTCCCCGCCACCCATACCAGTCAATCGAGAAGATTGTATGGTATGTATGGTACCCCAGTGTTTGTAGAGTCACGTGTCCCAGTGTAGATTGTGATGTAAGTGCACGTGACAGAAATACAGGCATTTTGAACGCTGGAGGATTTGTGCTGGCCACTGTGGTCGGGTCGACACTCGCATAATTTTCATTTGGGACGTCGGGAGTACATTATCGTGTGTCGATTCTTGCGATAAAAATGGCATACCTGACAGTGTTGACGTGGTATGCTTGACTTGTTGACAGTCATAGCTATTTCCCGCTGGGCTCCAAGCCAAAAGCAGTGCGACAGACGCTAAGATCACTCCGAAAGACGATTACCATAGGCTGCGGCTGATCTGGAAGTGTCTCAAAGGTTAATCATGCTGATGTCGCCAGTCATTTTATTTTGCTAATTCGTTGCCACTTTTTTCAGTGCAGCTGCTGACGGCTCGGGCTCCAAAGATAGCCTGTGATCGGAGTGTCAGGGCCGTCCTACTTGCTGTACGAACAAGGAACACGTCGTCCCGAAACGTTTGCTCCCTGGTGAACTTCCTGGAAACTACAAGTTCTGCTGCCACTTGTCAGCATTTGTTCGGTCTTTCCCTCGAGGGGAATCGTGTGATGTGCGTTTTTGTGAGCTATGTTTACACCATTCTCGAATGATGTGAATTGTTGGACTGTTGCATGTGTCGGATCGATCCCGGAAATGCTGTTTTACTGATTTGGAGGCTAATTTTCGGCTTGAATCTTCTTTTTTTTCGTACGGTATTGTTCGTGCTTTTACCTTTCTATTGTCGTAGTAGGCGATCAAATCGTGGTGGATCAAATCCACGCAGTGCATTTATCTGGTGGAACGGCTGGAATCTCAATGAGTGGAACAATTCATGGGGTTCACCAATGTTCATCGTGAGCAGTTTCCATAAAAGACGTTTGCTCCAATGTTAATCATGTGCCTCCTTTATCCGAGGTATCAGTGTGGATTGCTGAGCAGGCATGCATTTGTAGCTGATTGCTTGTACTTGTCTGCTAATATTGTGGAGTATGAGTGGAGCTATGCGTGCTCGCCTGTGCTGCCTTTTCACTATTTTAAGCGTTGGAACGAACTGGTGCGTGCGAATGTACACCAGTTTCAGGTGAAAATCCACTGCACGCCGCCCCCAGCAATGCTTTGTCAATCACGGTTGAAGCCTTCGACCTATTTTCCCTGCATCACCAGAAAATGCGGGGACGTTTCACCACACCGTCTTTAACCACATTGAAGCGGAGGCCGGGGTTTCTTTTGGTGACTCTTGGTTCCCCGCAGGCTGATGATGAAGTCCCTCGGATTGCACCCCATTCAAATCGACGCGATGCGCCTCCCGCCCTTCACCCGGACTCCCGCATCTGAGTCCCAGTCCTTCCGTGGTGTTTGGCGAGTTTCTTCAGTGTTCAGTAGTGCGTAGAGATAGTCGACGTGGACCTCCTCGCATCTGAGTCCCAGTTCTTCCGTGGTGTTTGGCGAGTGCGCCTAACACAGCTGGTGTCGCCTGACCTGACCTGATCTGACCTAACGTGATGTTGTGACCTGATGCTCTCGGCGTTGGAGCGCTGCATCGCCTGACCTGACGTACTATCTGATATTTCAGTGTGCAGGCTCTATGTATGGGTGTTTCTATGTATGGGTTGGGGGGACGAGTTGTCTAGGGGTAAGATGCTCGTCTCACAATCGAAAGGTTGTGGGTTCGAGTCTCACCTGTCGCTACTCTTCGCCCGCGACCAATCGGCGTGAGAGATTGGCGACGCTACATGACTCAACGGTCGACGTGTCGTAAAACCAATAACCAACCAACCAACTATGTATGGGTTGACTCGGACGTCCAGGGCAGCGGCGGAATCCCGTACCTGGCCTCGGCGGAATCCCATGCCTGACCTCGGTTAAATCTCATCGCTCGCCTCTCACGGTTCGCTGGAACCGCTCAGGATGCTCATAAAACGAGACACTCCACTTGAAAGCTACGCACGTGCCGATTACGAATATGTATTTGTTCTCAAAACCTATTGATCGCATTTACTAACCGTACTTGCATTCAATGCTGCAGTTGTTTGAATTGACCTTGTCGGCCGCGTAGGCTGTGGGTATGCAGGTGTCTTGTTTGCTATTTATAAATTCCTCAAATTCCAGGCAACAGTATCCCGCGGACTGCACTGCTTTGGACTTCTGACAGCGGGTGCAATAATTAATAAAACCCTGATCATCCATGGATTGGCAGCCTGCCATCTTACTTTCGGCCGCTTTTTCGCATGAAGTCGGCCGTAGCGACATTGCGGCCGGGAACTCACCCTCGGGCACCTAGTCTGTGTAGACGACCTTTGATCAAATGTGGCATGCTTGATGAACCCAAAGAGTTAATTTGCATCAGGCATGTAAGAGTCTATGTCTCAGGAAGGCCCTCGGAGAGTGAAAGCCACCTAGGGCCGTTGCAATGCATGTATGTTGGTCTTTGTTTGCACCCAGTTTCAATCAATCCTTGTATTGGTACCAAGAGACACTCAGTATCAAATGTCAAAAACACTTTAAAAAAAGGTGGGACAGGAGGCTACTAAAACATTAAAAACACATGCATAGAATACTCAAACATTCCCACATACAGCTCTTTTCAGCGCCTCCTTCAGCTTAAACTTAAAAACCCGTCGCATATTCTCGGCCCTAACTTCCTCGGGGAGACTGTTCCAAAGAACTGCAGTACGGTACATGAAAGAGCGTTGCGCAAAAGAAGTTTTCAGGCGTGGGCGCTCTACTGAAAACTGTGTTGATCGCGTAGACCGAGAGCTGACATCACTTCTCAATGTCACAAGATCACGCAGGGTTTCAGGTGCTCCCGAGTGATGCACTGCAAGATGAACCAGTGAGCAATCCCTAATGTCGACAAAGCGTTGAAAGCTAGGCCAGCCTAACCGCTCAATAACATGCGATATATGACCATAGCGAGAGGTCCTAGTTATGATCCTAGCCGCCCTCATTATGACTTTTTGGATTCGCACGCGCTCGGTGTCATATGCAGCAGACCAGATTGAGCAACAGTACATTACATGGGGGAAAACCAGTGCAAGCACTAACTTCGACAGCGTTTCTTCAGTAAGAGAACGTACATGCTTGACTAGAGGAAAGATAATGCGGTTACATTTCTTAGCAATATCGCCAATTTGTTCACTCCATGTTAACGATTCGTCCATGGTCACACCCAGGTTTTTGGTAGATGAGACACGTGAAATATCCGATCCAAGAACAGAGAGGCTGATGCTAGGCAGCCGCGCGATCATCTGGCGAGAACCAAAAATCACAAATTGCGTTTTAGATGGGTTGAGCTTGAAAAGATTTACACGGTACCACGAGCTCATAGTTTCCAAGCACGATTCGAGATTGCGTTTTGCATACATTATGTCCTCCAATTTCGATGACAACATCGCCTGTGTTTCGTCAGCGTAAGCAACGACTTTAAAGACATCACCTATGTGCGAGAGAAGATCATTTGTGTACAACAAAAACAGAATTGGACCGCACAAACTTCCTTGTAGAACACCACAGGATACGTTGCATACAAGTCTTCCGGGCCGAACTACCTGTCTGCGATTTGAAAGGTAAGATCTAAACCAAGAGCTGTCGATGCCGTACCACTCTAATTTGGTCAAGAGTCTGCTATGAGACACGCAATCGAAGGCACTAGACAAATCTACTGATGCGAGCAGACAAACGCGGCGCCTTTCGATGCAATTTGTGACATAAGCTACTACATCAGCAAGGGCAGTTTCAGTAGAGTGAAGTGGTCGATAGGCATGTTGCGAGTTGTTAAGAAGACAATTTCGGTGGAGATACGCAGTGAGTTGGTTGACTACTATCTTCTCGCACAGTTTTGACACGTTACTCAAGATCGAGATGGGCCTATAACACTTGGGATCGTCAGGGCAGCCTTTCCTGAAGATTGGTACGATTTCAGCTAACTTCCACAGTTCCGGAAAAGTACATGACGATAAACTGAAGTTGATTATGTGCAAAATATGTACACACACCGAAGGAAACGACATATTGAGCAATTTCAGGGACGCATTGTCGTTACCACGAGCACTGGTAGGATTTAAATCATGCAGGGCATGAGAGAGTTCGGGAAGAGTGGCGGGCTTCAGCTTGAATGCTGAGCTAACAACGCGCGGAGGGCGAGGTTGATGCGCTGTATTTGGGCCTAAATCCCCTAAAGAATGCAAAGCAGCAGCCACGCGCTTGCCAGTTGAAGAAAAATTCCGGTTTTGTTCGTCAGCGAACAACTCTTTCTCCTGGTTGGAACGTGATGGTTCAGTTCATGGTGGAGTTGTCTTCTTCTGAAAGAGATGACGTCGAACGTGCGGCCAGACGTTGTCATTTTCTTCCAAAGTTCGATCGAAGAAACGGTTTTTGGCGACCACGAGCTCAGTGGAGGTCCGTTGATTTAGCTCATGGTAGAGTTGCCAATCCTCGTCACTCCCGGATCGGTCCGCTTGGCTGTGAGCCCAGTCACGTCGAAGGGTCAGGGCGCGGAGGTCAGCATTCTCAGCGATCCAGGGTGGCACTGAGCGGCGATTCGCGAACTTCGTGACGGTAGGGCAGTGAGCATCCATGACGCATTTCCAGATGTTCAACCATGCGTCCCACTTGCCGTCAACTGTGTTTGTGCTACGTAGCCATCACAATGTATACACAGAATATCTGGTAGGAACTGCGATGCCGTAGAGTGCACACTGACCAACGCAAAGGCCGTCCACAGCCGCTGTTCGCACATTACTGGTGTCTCTCACAGCATGGGTGTAGCGCTAATCAATTATGGGGGGGGGGGGGTCATGTCTCCCCAGTCTTGGAAAAGTCTAATTTGTCCTCTCCAGTTTTGGGACTTGTCACTCCAGTTTTGCGTCAGGATAAGCTTGGATTACCTATCATTTCTACACATTTGAGATATAAAACAACTTACTTTTTGTTTTTAGTGTTCGTTATTGAAGTACGCCTACTGAGCATCTTGTTTATGATACGTTTGGTACGATTTACAAGCCAACGGTTAACGCTCTGCTTAGTTGTCTTTGTATCCCTTACACGTTGGATGTTTCCTTCAAAGTTAGAGATGCTTCTTCAGGCCAGAGGGATCCATTGAAGCTGGAGGGATTGCATAAAGCTGGTGTCCACTTGTGGCTGGATGGAGCCTCTTCTAGTTCGCTGGCACTTGCAGGCGTGAGAGGGCTCCTGTAAGTTTGAGTACGGCTGCAGCTTGAGGGGCCCTGGGAGTTGCAGAGCTTCTGGGCATTTGGAGAATTCGAGGGCTTTCTAGGAATAGAAATAGGGCCAGTTGGTGTCCTACGGGGCATTTTCTTGCAGTGCCAAGCACACCTACAAGAACGGCTATCATTTTGACATGTTTTCAAAATGGCACATGCCCAGCCAACCTCCAATGCAGAACTATGCCATCCTAATTCTAATTTGTGCCCAACCATGGTTGAGTATGGAAGCTCGAAAGTGGATTATCCGTTCAACAGATCTCTGGGATAGCGCAAACAAGATGTTCCAATATACCGCTACTCTATCAGGATATATGTTGCCTACTCTGTCTGGGGCTCGCGGTCAGTCCAACAACGTCTTGTGGTTTCTAATCACGACTTAAACGTCCAATGGTACCCCAATAGAGGCCTCACAGCAGCGCATGTCTCCCTCCTCCAAAGGCAAACAGTGGGTTGGTAGGCCTTCAACGACAAGCTTTGAGTCCTGACAAAGTCCAAGTCTTGAGGTGCTCATCTACCACCTTATCCTGAAAATCCACCCTTGTCATCTGCAAAATGTGGCCATCCCCAGTTTTAAGAATGACGTTACCCCCATGTCTCGTGGGCTGTTGTCTCATCGGTCACACAGTACACACACAGTATGCATTTTCCGCCAGCGCAACGCTTGTCACGCACATTATGAGAGTATTGGGGATAGCTATATGGCTAGGTGCAAACAAAGCCCAAAGTTACACATTGGTGGTCTCCGACGGCTCTGAATGGCCCGGCGCTGACTATGTTTCGCCAGATAGTCTTTTCTTTGGGCAAAAATTACGCGAACGGCATGAATATTTTTTGGGTGAAAGCTACGGGAGTAGAAATGAGACCTGAGACCAGAAACTTGTTTATCACAGTAAGAACAAATAATTACATACATTTTCTGGGATTTAAATCAATTTTGTTTAGTGACGCATAGCTTTTCTAGTAGTAGTGAAACAGTATCGATTCAGATAACAGCAAAAGGCATCATTATTCTTACGGTTGTGAGGCCGGTCTCCGGTCTATTTCTGGGTGAAGAAGTTATGACTCGGAGCGTTGTAACAAGAACAATTTGGCGGTCAGGCGGGACCGGGCCCGAGCGTTCGGATGAACCTCTATCGCATACACACGATAACAGGCTGGCTCGGACTTGACCCCAGCTCGTCACAACGAGCGGCAGGCATTCGCCGCTCCCGGGGAAGACGGGTGGCGAGGACAGTACAGAGAACAGAGAACAGTACGAGAACAGAGTACCGGCCGCTGGCGGCAATCTCGGGTCAATATTGGGGATACGGGGACACGTCAGAGCGAGTGTCGCATGCTTGCCGTCGTGACCGCCATGATGGTCGGCGACTAATGTTAGCGGCTTTTTATTTTAGTGTCGCCTTAATTTACCTTATTTTAGTGATGCCTCCCTGGCTCAAGTTCCGGCACTTGCAATTTGCATCGGAACGTACATGGGACATGCAACGGTTTCCATTTCGAATTTGTTGCAGCTTCCTGTTTCTGCGTACTGCTCTGAAACCCCCGTCATACATCATATTTATCCACCTTATCCTTCTCATGAGTATCATTTCAGCCGTAACATATGCAGTGACCAATGTCGGTGCAGCCCCTGTTGCGCCGAGTACTTCCCTCAGTTCACTGCGCGAGCATTACACCCACACCTGTCTGCGCCGCCAGGGGATGTGTATGTGCACTTGTCGCGAGGCTGTACACCCACACCTGTCTGCCCGCCAGGATGTGTGCGTGTGCACTTGTCGCGAGACTGTACACCCACACCTGTCTGCGCCGCCAGGATGTGTGTGGCACTTGTCGCGAGACTGTACACCCACACCTGTCTGCGCCGCCAGGGATGTGTGATGTGCACTTGTCGGAGACTGTACACCCACACCTGTCTGTCCCGCCAGGGATGTGTGCGTGTGCACTTGTCGCGAGACTACACCCACACCTGTCTGCCCCGCCAGGGATGTGTGTATGTGCACTTGTCGGGAGACTGTACACCCACACCTGTCTGCGCCGCCAGGGATGTGTGTATGTGTACTTGTCGCGAGACTGTACACCCACACCTGTCTGCGCCGCCAGGGATGTGTGTGTGTGCACTTGTCGGGAGACTGTACACCCACACCTGTCTGCGCCGCCAGGGATGTGTGTATGTGCACTTGTCGCGAGACTGTACACCCACAGGTGAGGCCGGTATCTGGTGTTAACGCTCGGCTGATGCCAACACCATGTCCGACGCCCGCGGTCCGGTCGTCTGGGGTGCCTTGTTGTCCATTGATGACGACGACGGTCCGGTCGTCTGGGGTGCCTTATTGTCCATTGATGACGACGACGGTCGGTCGTCTGGGGTACCTTGTTGTCCATTGATAACGACGACGGTCCGGTCGTCTGGGATGCCTTATTGTCTATTGATGACGACGACGTTCGGTCGTCTGGGATGCCTTATTGTCTATTGATGACGACGACGTTCGGTCGTCTGGGGTGCCTTGTTGTCCATTGATGACGACCGTCTGGGGTGCCTTGTTGTCCATTGATGACGACGACGTTCGGTCGTCTGGGGTGCCTTGTTGTCCATTGATGACGACCGTCTGGGGTGCCTTGTTGTCCATTGATGACGACCGTCTGGGGTGCCTTGTTGTCCATGATGACGATCGTCTGGGGTGCCTTGTTGTCCATGATGACTACACGGTCCGGTCGTCTGGGATGCCTTGTGTCCATTGATGACGACGACGTTCGGTCGTCTGGGATGCCTGCTGTCCATGATGACGACCGTCTGGGGTACCTTGTTGTCCATTGATAACGACGACGGTCCGGTCGTCTGGGATGCCTTATTGTCTATTGATGACGACGACGTTCGGTCGTCTGGGGTGCCTTGTTGTCCATTGATGACGACCGTCTGGGGTGCCTTGTTGTCCATTGATGACGACGACGTTCGGTCGTCTGGGGTGCCTTGTTGTCCATTGATGACGACCGTCTGGGGTGCCTTGTTGTCCATTGATGACGACCGTCTGGGGTGCCTTGTTGTCCATTGATGACGACCGTCTGGGGTGCCTTGTTGTCCATTGATGACGTCGACAGTCGGTCGATCTTGATCTCCGATTAGCGGCAACAGCGTCGCGTGCGGCGCGGCGGCCAGGCGGTCCCAGCCTGGCGGCACGCCTGACCGCAGACGGGGTGTGCCGGCCAGACATGCGGACCGAGCGGAGGCCGCCGTGCCATTCAGTAGCCGTGTGGGGCCGATTGTACGTCCGGCGCCCTCCCCTCCAGGCGGTCCCAGCCTGGCGGCACGCCTGACCGCAGACGGGGTGTGCCGGCCAGACATGCGGACCGAGCGGAGGCCGTCGTGCCATTCAGTAGCCGTGTGGGGCCGATTGTACGTCCGGCGCCCTCCCCTCCAGGCGGTCGCTGCTCGACAGCGAGCTTCTTCACAGGTACTCCTGTTCCGAAGCCCAAATTTATTTCTTTATGTTTAATTTTAAACGCGTTTTGTAATTCCCAATACTGGATTTTTAGGCGAACATTAACATCAAAGTCACCACTGAAAAATTCCACGCTTGAAGGCTCCAAAAATGACAAACACGCCTTTAGTTGCCTGTTCGTTTCTGTGTTCCCTCAAAAGTAGTATGGTATGCTGACGTGACTGAAGAAAAGAAGTGGAGGTTATGTTTCATTCAATTTCCTGTTCGAGGTTGTGTTGCCATGACATATGTTTTATATACGTTCGTCCTGCTCACTTATCATGATCGTACGATCGTGGGTTCAAATCCCATAGCAGACGGGATTTCCGAGTTCATCCGCGAGTAATCGGCGTGGGAGGTTGGCGACGCCATATGGCCCAGCAGTGGAGCGACACTTCGTAATACATAGGAGCAGCTAAGTGGCCCAGCAGTGAGCGACACTTCGTAATACATACGAGCAGCTAAGTGCACAGCTGGAGCGACACTTCGTAATACATACGAGCAGCTAAGTGGCCCAGCAGTGGAGCGACACTTCGTAATACATACGAGCAGCTAAGTGGCCCAGCAGTGCCTTCGTAATACATACGAGCAGCTAGTGGCCCAGCAGTGGAGCGACACTTCGTAATACACAGAGCAGCTAAGTGGCCAGCAGTGGAGCGACACTTCGTAATACATACGAGCAGCTAAGTGGCCCAGCAGTGGAGCGACACTTCGTAATACATAGGCAGCTAAGTGGCCCAGCGTGGAGCGACACTTCTGCACCAGCCCCAGTGGAGCGACACTTTAATACACACGAGCAGCTAAGTGGCCCAGCAGGACACACTTCGTAATACATACGAGCACTATGGCCCAGCAGTGGAGCGACACTTCGTAATACATAGGAGCAGCTAAGTGGCCCAGCAGTGGAGCGACACTTCGTAATACACACGAGCAGCTAAGTGGCCCAGCAGTGGAGCGACACTTCGTAATACATACGAGCAGCTAAGTGGCCCAGCAGTGGAGCGACACTTCGTAATACATACGAGCAGCTAGCTAAGTGGCCCAGCAGTGGAGCGACACTTCGTAATACATAGAGCAGCTAAGCCCCAGAGTGGAGCGACACTTCGTAATACACACGAGCAGCTAAGTGGCCCAGCAGTGGAGCGACACTTCGTAATACATAGAGCTAAGAGCGGTGGAGCGACACTTCGTAATACATAGAGCAGCTAAGTGGCCCAGCAGTGGAGCGACACTTCGTAATACACTACGAGCAGCTAAGGCCCAGCAGTGGAGCGACACTTCGTAATACATACGAGCAGCCAAGTGGCCCAGCAGTGGAGCGACACTTCGTAATACATAGCAGCTAGCCCAGCGGGACACACTTCTAATAAGAAGTGGCCCAGCAGTGGAGCGACACTTCGTAATACATACGAGCAGCTAAGTGCACAGACGTCGCGACGTTTTCTTCGGACGTTTCTTATTTTATTTTGCATTCCAGTTGTTGCCTTCTCGTAGTTTTCTGGTCGGTCCGTGTCGTTCAGTGGCTGTCGGGCGCGGACAGTCCCACCCTCCTCTCCTGGCCAGCGGTGCTTGGCAGCGAGTCTCTTCACAACTCACGATGTAGCCGATTAGGGGGTTTCAGTCTCTTTTTTTTTGCTTGTAACAGGTGTGCCTGGCGGTAGATTCGGGACCGGCCTTCGTGTGTGTGATGCTGAACACGTTGGTCATGACAACACAGTGGGCAAATAGTTTATATCTCAAAATATGACGTTGGTTAAGGAATTTCACTCTTTTTTCTTTTCATATTTTATCTTCCATTTACAGGCATAATCGAGATGGCGCTGTGGTCCTTATTGAGCCTAAGACCTGTGTGACCTTTTTGACGAAATTTATGACAACTTAGCCGCACAGGATGTCATCCGTGGTTTCTTCTGTTAAGTCTGTCCACTGCATTGCGTGTTCACAGCTCGATATAATTTTTTTCTCGGTGAAAAGCTAGTAACGTGAACGTATCCGCGTTCTATTGTTATTTGTGTTGGCTTCCATTTTTGGCGTGGATTCTGAGTCAAACGGCAGACTACCGGTCCATTAAATTTCGCTCAAATACTTTTTGATTGCACGATCTGTTGGGTCATGTCAGGCAAGGTGCCTATCCATTCTAAACACACTTCATGGTGAAGTAAATGGTTGCTCTCCGACACAAGTACTCTCACATCTGCATTTGCTCTCCAACACGAGTAGGCTCACATCTGTACGACCATCAATGCTTGGTTCATCTATTCTCAAACGGAAGTGAGGGGAGGGGATTTGTCGGTGCGTTGGAGGTCACGGTAGGTCGCTGCGTCACGACGGGCCGTTGCCATGGAGTCCATCCCTCGTAGAGCGGGGCGTATGAGCCCAAGACGTCAAAGCCAGTTACGATGTCGAAAAAGTCAACAATATTACACATAAATGATGAACTAAGAAAAATAGTTGCTGTTGGTAGAACGATCCCATGATGGTAATGTCGAAGTAGTGTTGACAAATTGGATATACTATTGTAGTTGAGTGCAGATATATTTTACGTAAGCCAAATGGATAAGTTATTGTAATTGAATGCAGTTATATAATCATGTAAGCCAAATGGATAAGCTGTAGTTGAATGCAGTTATATTTCACGTCAGCTAATTCCGAAAGTTAAAACTGTTCGATGAGGTCAAAGCAAACCGCTATTGGGTGTTGGTTCCCACGCGAATTCTGTAATTCCAGTACATTGCCACTGGCACATGGGACGTTTTCCACTTCACCTTTATCCTCTTTGTCTTACTCTGGTCGGTGAAGCTTCCCCTCCGTTGCGTCGATTGCAGAGCCTTCGATTCGTTCAACATGAGCTCTGCTCTGAACCGGACACGGCTTCTGTCATGCATTGGGACATTGAAGGGCTTTCATGTTGGCTGTGCAACATTGGACGCGTGTCGGTTGTCATACCGCCGGCATCGTCTGTCAAACGGTGCCGTTCTGCACCAAAATGCCACCGCTCCTCAGCACGTCTGGCTTCAGCGTGAGCTGTGTCCCGGCCGCTGGTGATGTTGTCATATGTCTGACTTAGGACGGCGTGTATGACGCAAGGGAGTGCTCTCCGCTGGTTCCCCGCACTTCAAAGAGATAACCCCGCACTGTAGTAACGTCCATAGTCGCACATTTGCACACGACTGCAACACAAACGGCTATTTCCGTTGCACCCTTTACAGTCAGATCGATGCTCCCACAATAGCACGTATCGTATCCCGTCATACTTTGTAGTCGGATTGATGCTTGTCAAAAATAGCACGTATCCCGCCATACTTTATAGGGTTACTAATATTTAATCGGAGCGACTTTGGTGATGTCTGTGAAACTGGCCTTCATTACATTCGCGTATCGATGCATAACATCGACATGCGAGTGCCGTTTTGCATAACAGAACACGTAGTTTTAGGTGCTAAACTAGTGCACTTAGACGAAAGCAAGTACCGCGATTGCAATTACTGGTCAATACGTGTGGCTTTGCTCTCCTTCCATCTGTAAGACTTGTGCTGCTTCCTGACTCGGCTGTAGGGTGTTTTGTGGCCCAGACCCTCATTGCACACGTGCATACATGCACCAGATTGGTCGGAAGTTGTGCGGCGTGTTTGTTTGCCGCGCTGAGTGGTGTTTGCCGGCATCAGCGTGTGACGGACGGCCTCCGCGGTGCCGAAGGTGCGACAACTGGCCGCGGGCCGGTTCGGTCACACCCGCGGCACCCCTGCGGAGAACGGCGAGCCGTGGCGACCCGGCCCGGCGCAGGTGCGGCGGCCGGACCGCCGCCGCGCCGACGGCGGTAATCGCGATTGATGTCCACACGTCGCGAGGCGATGCAGCGCCGTCGTGACGTCACGGTGTGCTGACGTCACGCGAAGCCGTCGACTTGTGGCGTGCGGTGTTTTCGGCAACGCATGGTCGCGCGCGCCCTGGTGTCGCAGAACGGGCGGACACATTGAGATGATGGTGCAGGCATTGGGTTGTTGTGGTTGATGTGCGCTACCGGGAGATGGCAGCACTGCGGCGTCGGAACGCTGGCGGACAGCCTGGGTGGGGTGGGGTGGGGCTTGGTGTCGGCGTGCCACGGAACAGCTGTCGTATCTCTAATTTCTGAAATAAAACCGAGCCAAGTATAGGTGTCTGGAATTTGAGTGAGCGTACGGATGCAGCATGTGGGCAGAGCGGGAATCTACACGTCGCGTGCATTACCTCCGTGAGCGCCATACAAAGCTCACTGTCGCAAACGTCCATGCTGGAACGTTTCGCTGACATGGGGTGCCATCAAGTGAGTTGAATTGTCTTGTTACTCCCAAGTTCCATGCTGGATGAGCAGCAGGGCAGGGGGGGGGATTCGAGCTTTTCTGCCAATGTCACGCCGATGGGGAAGCTGTGGGGGGGGGGGGTGACGGAGAGGCAGGCTTGGAGGGTTGGGTGAGAACCTCGAGGCCACATCCACTAGTGGATCATACCGCATGGCTCAGACTCGTTTGGGACGAGCCAAATGGCTCTAGGTGGATGAGTGGAACACGTTCTGTAATGGTGCCACACTGAAGGGATTTGATGTACATCAGGCCCAGCAAGTGTAGTAGTAGTTCTGTTCCCGGGAAACGTTAGGTTTTTAATCGGCCTGATCGAGTTGGAACCAGGGACTGAATGTGCCACTGGATGTATTGATGCTGTTGCTTGATCTGCTAACTGGCCTCCATTAGCTGGACTTTCGAATGGCAAAATTCGGCAGCCGGGCGCTTGCCCGGCTGACCACGTACACTCGTTCAGTGACTGCTCAGAGCAGCGTGACAGTCCACCCTCTTCGACAATTCCTCAGCGACTACTGAGCGCTGTAGGCCTCCACACCTCACTGACCGGCGACCGTATCACATGACCTGTCACACCTGGCGGAAGTCACGAGGGGCAGTCGGCACAGCAGCTTAGCGCGTCGTACCAGCTAATGCGATGTGGCGGGACAGCGGCTGGCAAGTTCAGACACATACAGCTATGACTTGGTTACCTAATCTGATACTAAATGCACTGTCAGACGCTAACTTCGTTGCTTCACAACGCAAGGACTAAAATTGCGAATTTACCTTCACAAGAAATTCTGAAATCCATTAGGCAATTCACAACCCATTATATCAGTTCATCGCTCGTGCATTCACTCACGATGTGCATGGTATTAAAACGATTATGCGTATGGTTATACACCAGGCTATGTAAATTAGATGTACACCAACCTCACTACCATGTTGGTGTGTTCAAAATCGTAAAAGTACGTCAATGCATAGCTTACGCATATACCGTGGAGTTTACGCCCGCCCCTTACCGAAGCGAATTTGAACCGAGGTAACTCAAAATTAGCTATTCTACACTAACCTAACCCAACATCACCTAACCTGGTCCGAGCGCGTGCATCGCGTCGCAGATGATGACTCGTCGGGAGGTGTGAGGCCCCAGAGGTAGATACTGCCGGCGTTGCTGGCGACGCCAGGAAGTAGGTAGTCGTCCCACTTGGTCAGGTGTTCCCCAGCCGTGGTACGTCCTAGACCTTGGAACCTCATCGCGTGGTTGATGGTAGCATGTCGTGGTCTTGTGGTGTGAGCTAGACTGACCCGTCCAGAACTGTGGTCAGCTCAGATACGAGCCGACCTGCTGATCAGACGAGCAGCCGTTTTCATCGGATGTATGCGGTGGATCAATAAGTCGTAAAGTGTTTAGACTTAATAAGAGCCACAAGGGGCCATCCAGTTAAGTCTGTAAACGGAAGATACCATAAGCCCGGTAAAAAGATCCACCCCAACCATCACCACAGTCTAAAGAAACCATCCATCAACATCCCACACACCTATCAATGCCTATCTACCCTAGGTACCCAGCCCTATTCCCTTGATTCCTCTTATCACATGTGGATTGAATGCCTTACCAATAATTTTCAAACTGCATTCATGCCTGCTTAAAGGGGTCGGTGCCGTGTACACTTAGCATGAATCTCACCCATCCATCACAAATTAGAACTAAAAAACAAGACTTTCCTGTAACAAAATTGTCCACCCTACTTTTAAATACATTCAATGAGGAAATCCCCACAACATCAGCAGGCAGCCTATTCCACTGATCAACAACCCTTTGACTGAATACCTGTTGTCGCTTAACTGTCCTACACATCAACTTGTCAAGTGGAATAGGTAGCATATTCTAAGTTACCTATTCCACTGATGAGTTTAGTGGCTTTGCGCTGCACTCTTTCTAACTTATCTATATATTTTTATAGGTAGGAACTCCATGCATGTACATAATATTCAAAGTGGGGTCGCACATATACTAAGTACAGTTTTTTCCATGACCTCCTTGCTCTTATATCTTACACTACTATTAATGAGTCCAAGCATTCTGAGTGCCCTGTTCCTAGCTGAGATACATTGTTTTTCTGCTTTAAGGTCTTTTGAAACCAACACTCCTAAGTCTCTTTCCTCTTCAATAATATCCAGTTCCCTTCCTCCCATTGTATATCTGAAAGTCTCACCTCCAGCCCCAGCCCCAACCTTACACTTATCATGGTTGAATGACATCTGCCATTGATCAGCCCACTTTTTTAGGTTCTCCAAGTCACGGATAATAGTAAACGGATAGGAAACTCCCGGAATCGGCGACCAAGGACGGGCTATTGCCACCTAGCGGTTGGAGGCCGAAGCTAATCCTGGATAGGATATTGTTTGATTCCAGCAGCACATTCCCGCGTTGGAGAGTAAAGCGTGGTTTAGTTTCGGCCAATTTCCACTTTTTGGAGAAGCTAGGGAACCGTGATTCTGCTGCATAGAACTCTGTGGCGGTAAGGAATTAATTAAAACATCTCTGCCTTCATTTCTTTGTTTCAGGGAACATTTAAACGCATGGCGTGGTGTACTACGTTTATGGCGCGTTGTGTGTGTTTTTGGGAGCAACTTATGTGTTGGATCAAGTGAAGCATGTAATTCTCCATTGCATTGCCCAGTTATTTACTCTAAATCACGAGAAAATCTGAATCAGTGGTATTTAGTCTGTTTGAGCTTTTGCTTGGCTTGAAGCATTGGTCAAAGTGGGCGCCGTAAATGTACCAATTTTCACCTGCATATGCAGCTCTGAAACTAAGGGTTTTCGCTGGAGGATGTCCGATTTGAGGCTGAGGAGCAGTCCGAAAGAGGAATTGTCTGACATAAAATATTGCAATCTTTACCTAAGGTACATGGCTGAATATTTTGAAAGGTTGTAAGTGAAAGGATCGGTGAATCACCAAGCCTGTTGCCAAGGGCAAAGACTTGGTGCCAGTGGTGACACAGGCCACCAGTGAGCACCAGTGTAGGGCAGTTGTAGTGCAGGTAGGAGTAAATAACATAGGTCCTGCTAGGAGTGAGGAGCTGCTGCAGGACTACAGGGCCCTTCTGGCCACCCTGAAGCATAGTAATTGTCTGATTCGGTTCTCATCAGGTTGCCGTAGCAACATATTTCAGAAGAATACAATATTATAGAACTTCTGAGTTTTTTATGGAGATGGGTCAATAGCTTGTTTTTTAAATTGAAATCATTTCCAATAATATCGCATTATGGGTGCCCAAAATTGAACATTTGCAAACCAGTACTCGCATGGCGTCGTTATTCCGATGGGTCGCGGCACCTAATCTAGCTGCCTCACCCACTAGCAGCCCGCCGCCGACGACCATAACCCTCGCACGGCCGATGCTCCGCGCAAACTTCGTCCGGCCGGGGAGGGGGTGTTACCTACCCTCCGGCCGGGGAGGTGGGTAGGCTACCTACCCCTCCCCATATTCATAACGGCATCAGATGGATTGGGTGGTTCTAAGAAGGAATTGGTTCAGTCATTTTTTGATCCGAGGTCAACGTAGAGGTCATATCACGTCAAACAAAAACAAATTGATAGCGCAGGCGGCACAAAGACTTCAATAACTATAGTGCACAATTATTCTTCCACTGCACGGCCAAAACTGATTTGTAGATCAATTTAGTCCTTGACCTATAATAACCTGAGGTGACGGTTCAAAATTTGATAAACCGGAGGCAAATGAAGCCAGTTTACCATATTATCACACATCATGTTATCGGCACTGCATAGGTCACTGACCTAGGATGACCTGCACCTGACATTCGCCACACCAAATATGTATCCAACGCATGGTACTGACAATTGTATAGGTTTTTCGAGAAATTTGTCATGTGATTTCAAAGGTCAAAGTCAATTTTCAGGTGAAGTCGGTCGGAGACCTATGATGACCTTGTTAGGGTCATTATGGTAAGGTATGCTTCAAAGTGTGCAATGGTTATTGAGAACGATATGCAATCTGTTGATCGATCGTGTATCTATATTGTCACAATATGTGAGATTTTCCGCAGTTTGGTCCGACATGCTGCCACTAAAAGTGTTGTAGGTCATTGACCTGACATGAGCTTGACCTGATAATTTTAGAGGATGTGTCAAATTGATGTAGCTTAAGTTACTGTAAATTTCAGAGCTCTAGTGGAAACCGTTTTTGGGCATGGTGCGAAACGTCATGGGGGGGGTAGGTATGTACCCACCCACCCGGGCGTGCGAGGGTTGACATGGGAGACGTGGCAGCTGCAATGGGGTCATGCAGGAGGCCCCTGACAGTTCCTCAGAGGACTCCAATGGCTGTTCCGGGGCCCCTCGGCCCAATCAATGTTCATAATGTGCTCCTATGCCTGCTCAGGGTCCCCTCGTTTGTCAAAGAATATGCCTCAGGGGAAATGTGACTGCCAGGGCCAATCAGCCAATCGGTCTTTGGCCAATCAGCAGCCTTTTTGTGTGGGGGGCATCGGAATGGAATTGGCCTGTCCCAGACGAGTCGCAGGCATATACGGTTGGAATTGGAGGTGGGGGGGGAGGGGCAGGTGCTCTCCTTGTTTTTCTGTCGGCTCTCATGACACTCCGCTTCCATCAGTTAATCGGCACAGGTTAGTTGGTCACGAGCTTCATGGTTTTATACGGCGGCCGAAGGGATGGCGGCTACTGGAGTATGCGTCCCCGGCTGGCGCCGAGGGCGCAGTTTTTTTCCAAACGACGCGTGGTAGAAGGCCGATTCAGCTATATTTCTCCATCCCGTCATGCTTTTTCGATGAGGTGTCCTTCGCATCACCTATCCAGGATTACTTCTCCGATCGTCCGATAGATGTCGCTAGTATCGGTCGGTGGTCGCAAACATCAAAGTGCCGCCCGAGAGTTTCCGATCCGTTTACTATTATCCGTGTCCAAGTCTAGTTGAATATTACTAGATTGATCACTACTGTTATCCACCCCTACCAGCTTGATGTCATCAGCAGATTTGAACACTCTATTCATCCGCCCTTCCTCAATGTTATTCACAAAGATGATGAAGAGAAGTGGCCCCAGAACAGAGCCCTGTGGTACTCCACTCAAAATATCCTTCCAATCAGATGTACATCCATTTAACACTACCCCTTGTTTCCTTCCCCTCAACCATGCTTCAATCCAACCTAGAACTTTTCCAACAATCCTATGTTGCTGTAGTTGATGAATTAGCCTTCCATGTGGAACTTTATCAAAAGCTTTGCTAAAGTCCAAGTACACAACATACATCCTACTTTGATTGTCTACTTCTTTAGTAACATACTCCATGAACTCCAATAGGTCAGTTAAACAAGACCTTCGATATCGAAATCCATGTTGAGCCTCCCTTAATAGGTTGTGCCTATCAAGATGAATCTGAACATTCTGTTTAACCAGATTTTCTAGTACCTTGCAAACTATTGAGGTCAAACTGACTGGCCTGTAGTTTCCTACACACTTCGTACTTCCATTTTTGAAAATTGGTTCTACGTTTGCATTTCTCCAATCTTCGGGTACTTCAGAATATTCCATAGACCGCTGGAAAATGATACTTAGGGGAACTGCTAAAGCTTTAGCACACTCTAGTAAGATCCTAACATATATATCGTCTGGTCCAGAAGCTTTATTAAGTTTTATATTCTGCAACTGCTTTTCTACAGCTTCGGTAGTTGTTGTAGATCCTCCAGCCTATCACCTGTCATGGCATAACCTTCAGTTGTTTCTATTGTACCATAATTATTTTTAGTAAAGACCGATGAGAATTGCTTGCTTAGGGATTTCACAATATCACAATTATCAACCACTATTTCCCATCTACCTCCAGTGGTCCTACACTACCCCTTTTTAGCCTTAAATTTGTAGAAGCTAAAGAATCTCTTAGCATTACCTGCTGAACATTCTCGAGCTAATTTGATTTCAGCCAGTCTTTTAGATGCCCTAATACACCTAACTATATTTCTAGCTACTTTATGTGATTTGAGGTTTGCCTCATAGTTAGCATCTTTTAGTTTCTTGAATGCCTGCTTCTTTGATGAATGTCGGGTACAGTCAAGGTTCAGCGAACGGATGCAAGGGTCGGGAGCATTGGGAACGATTTCTACCACCAGATACATTATGTGCACATTATACGATCGCATCCATTCCACCATATTCTGTTGTGTCACGCATCAGATACATGGATGACAGTCATACACAAATGGTGCATGACAGTCCTTCAGGATTCCTGTGGTAATTTGTTACAATTATTCCTGTAGGATCCCACAGATATAATCTTGCAGGATCCCACCGTGAAATGCCATAAGATTCGATAGTGAAATTCAAAGAATCCCACAGGAAGACGAGAACAGGCAACGCATACGACGAAAGGCTCCTTTCTTTATATCTGTCAATGCTAAGAAAACAATGTATTCCACAGCTGGTTGCTGTATTCTCGACATCAGAAAAGCCGTGAATTGATGCTGTATTCTCAGCTACGACAGTCGCAGTACGGCCATCTAAGTCCAGCGTGAGCGGTACGGCCTGCTCACGCTCGCTGGTATTCAGGTGACGGCACATACCAACGATTGACGGTCGCTGGTATTCAGGTGACGACGCATACCAACGGTTAACGGTCGCTGGTATTCAGGTAACGACGCATACCAACGGTTAACGCTCGCTGGTATTCAGGTGACGGCACATACCAACGGTTGACGATCGCTGGTATTCAGGTGACAGCACATACCAACGGTTGACGGTCGCTGGTATTCAGGTGACGGCACATACCAACGGTTGACGGTCGCTGGTATTCAGGTGACAGCACATACCAACGGTTAGCGATCGCTGGTATTCAGGTGATAGCACATACCAACGGTGGACGGTCGCTGGTATTCAGGTGACAGCACATACCAACGGTCGCGGTCGTTGGAGCGAGCGGTAGAGAAACTCGAGATGAGCTACAGTATATGCGACCACAGTGTCTTTATTCTTCCAGTGGTGAAGGAGCTCAAATGTGTTATTAGCAGTCCCCTCCCACTCGGTGGCAGATGAGACACAGTTGGAGCCAATGGAACTGGTCAGCCCAAACATAAAGGCACTACATGCTTCTATCATATGTTATTACCACAGCAATACCCGGATATCTGGGTTGGACATGAATGCCCTCGCAACAATATTCTGAATGTGCTCTTGACGTGTATGGATAATGCGTTTCCTATTTTTGTTTGGATATGCTGAAAAACATATAGCGGACGACAAGTAAACCGGTGAACGCCTATATTATCGCAAAGTTATCAACACGTGGTCTACGCACGTGATACACAGACAGTATTTATTTATTCATTTGTTCCATAGCAGGGGCGGATCCCAAAACTGTCCTTGGAGGGGAAGGGGAACTTATCTGGAGGAGTGCCCTTTTTCCGAGGGGTGCTACTGCGGAAGTACCTGAAGGGGTGTCTTCGGCTGAAAATCCGTTGAGCTCATGAGGGGATGTGGTGGTGGTGCATTCGAGCACACTGAAGGGCGCCTTTTCGTGCAGAAGGGCACCCTTTCTTTCCAAGGGGCGCCCATTCCCCTCCAAGGGGGCACCTCTGGTTGAAATATCTGTTCAGCGGAGGAAAGGGTGTACTGTAACCTTCTCGAAGGGACGCCTTTTCCCATCCGGAGGGGCGCCACTTTCCATGGTATGGGTGGCTCATGCTCCCAGTAGCCCCTATATCCGCCTCTGTTCCATAGTGGCAACCAAATTTACTTTTACTGTTTTGCCACCACAATGTGATACAGGCATATGGCTAAAGCATACACATGGATACACGACAGAATGTTATACAGTATAAAAAACGCAACCAAGTTTCAACATGAAGTACACAATGAAACACACCATGAAAAAAGAGATTCGCATCACATAGCACACAATGCAGCATGCACGAATACCTACTGACATTTCGCCAGTAACCCACTGTCGGGACATAAGAGATGCTTTAGTGTGTTTCCCAAGTCATGTTGAAGTCCACCATGTGCGCCGGTGACTGCAAAAACTGTTCCAGGTATGCTTGGCACGCCCAGGTCAGGTGCTTTCTGTCGCTTCCAGGTGGCATCGTCTGGAATGCAGTTGGAGCAGCCTTGTGTATCGGTCGTTGGGCATGCTTCGTCCATACACAACTCGGTCTTAAGACCCACCAGCTCACATTTCAAGTTGTCCGGCACTATATGGAATAGCCTCGGACCCGGAACAGTCGGCCTGGCATGCGTTAGCCTTTGCCCAGGCCCCATCTATGGCCGAGTGTATGCCGTGCCTATGGCGTCTATGTCATATCCTTGTCTAGGCGAAAATGTGCTGCATGATCCGACAGGTCCAGCAGCAAGACATAACGAGTAGATATGAAATTATAGCAAGTTTAAATTGGCTTTCCCACGTAAGTGTAATTCGGACACTCCCGACATGCTTACACCGCTCACAAAGTGATATGTTGGCACAACTTTCATCAAGGCAAAAAAAAGGAAAAAGAACTATCATGTCTACGACTTAACGTAAGATACACCTTACAGTATATATGTACATATACATACGTATATATATATATATATATATATATATATATATATATATATATATATATATATATATACATCTATATATATATATATATATATATATATATATATATATATATATATATATATATATATATATATATATATATATATATATATATATATATATATATATATATATATATATATATATATATATATATATATATATATATATATATATGTATATATATATATATAAATATTCAGCTATCTATCCGTATTATTAGTTAAATTAACATCAGCTTGTCAAGACGCTTCTCTTTATTTCAAAGCTTCGTCTGTTTGAGAGCACATCACACCGCAATTACGTCAAATAATTACTTGGATTTTCAAAGATCACCGGACAAAACTTGCACACCTCCTCCTTCCTCTGGACACATAAATTTCACACTCGGTGGTACACACACGCTGTACATCACCATTTCTCAGCACAGGTTATCGTTTCACCATTTCACAGCAAAAAGGTTATCTTTTTTTATCTCCACCCTGGTTAACATCCGTGCGTAGAAGCCCTATCCATCTCTGTTCCCTAATGCGTCTATACTGCGTTGAATTTTGCTACACTCTTTCCAGACCCACTACCCGCATGTGTTCAATAGAATGACCGTCTTCGCGGAAATGACCTGCAACGGGAGTGCTGTACTGTATTCGAATACTTGATATATGATTTTCTATGCGGGTATATAAAGTTCTTCCTGTTTCTCCAACATAAAAATTGAGCTGCATTGTGCGCACCATATGCCACCATTATTCGCCCTGAATCCAACCGTCTTATCATAAGCGCACTCAATTCCAGTGGGACCCTTCACCTTGTCACCCCCACATACACACGTTGATATATCACACAGTTATGGTCACACGTTTGCTCCCCTGGGTCCTGCCTACATTAATTTTCTGGGTTTTGCTGTGCACAAGATGGTCTCCAAGATTTTTGACCCTTATGGGGTATGGGAAATTCTGATAACTACGTGCAAATAGAGGGTACGGCGATAGGATCTAAATTAGGCAGAAATTATGCATACATGTACATATCTAGGGCAATGGGATTCACGGCTGTTGCGTGAATTTTCTCCAAAGCCATTCATTTTCTATCGCAACATTGATTATATATTTTTTGAATCTGGATACACGGGGAGGAAGAACTCCGACGGTTCCATACAACAACGAATGGCATTCACCCAAATATTCAAGTGGATCTAAGGTTTTCTACAGGGGCAATAGAGTTCTTAAACGTTTATAAAGCTTGGTAAATGGGGAATTCCAAACATATATTTTCTCTAAACCCTCGGATACCAAAGCGTATTTACATTACCTGTCCGATCATCCCTCCATGTCAAGCGCGCCGTTCCCCTCGGACTGGCCATGCGGGCTAAGAGGGTATGTACGGATGAGGAGGGCCACAAGCGACAGATTGAGACGCTAAGAGAAAGGTTAGTAGGGAGGGGATATCCACATCAAATTATAAGTGGAAGTCTGGATAGGGTGAACAAAATGCAGAGGGAGGAACTACTGATTACAAAAAGTAGGAGGGCACGGAGGAAAGATGTCCCCTTGATAGTGACCTTCAGTAGCTATTTACCTGATATAAGAGGAATTCTCAGAAAAAACGTCATCTTTTAGACAAATCGGAGAAGCTAAACATGGCATTTCCAACTAACTCAATTGTAGCCTACAAAAAAGAGAAAATATTCGAGACCATCTTGTGCACAGCAAAACCCAGAACATTATGGTAGGCACGACCCAGGAGAAGCAAACGTGTGGCAATAACTGTACGATTTGTAAACGTTTGTATGTGGGGGGGGGGGGGTGACAAGGTGAAGAGTCCCACTGGAATTGAGTGCACTTATGATAGGACGGCTGGATGCAGGACGAATAATGTAGTATATGGCATATGGTGCGCAAAATGCAGCTCAATTTTCATTTTGGAGAAACAGGAGGAACTTTATATAATATCATAATTATATAAAGCATAGAAAATCATCTATCAAGTATTCGAAAATAGTACAGCACTCCCGTTGCAGTTCATTTCCGTTAGGACGGTCATTCTATTGAAGACATGCGGGTCTGGAAAGAGTGTGGCAAAATTCAACACGGCGTAGACGCGTTAGGGAACAGAAATGGATAGGGCTTCTACGCACGGATATTATCCAGGGTGGAGAGAATACAAAAAAACGATAACATGATTGCTGTGAAATGGTAACACGATAACCTGTGCTGTGGAATGGTGGTGTACAGCTTGTATGCACCATCAAGTGTGAAATTTATGTGTCCAGAGGAAGGAGGAGGTGTGCAATTTTTGTCCGGTAATCTTTGAAAATCAAGGTAATTATTTGACGGATTTGCGGTGTGATGTGCTCTCAAACTGACGAAGCTTTGAAATAAAGAGAAACGTCTCGACAAGCTGATGTTAATTTAATATCTATATATATGTAGATAGATATATATATATACACATATATATATATGTATTTATATATATATATATATATATATATATATATATATATATATATATATATATATATATATATATTTATATATATACATATACATATATATATATATATATATATATATATATATATATATATATATATATATATATATATATATACATATATATATATATATATATATAGATATATATATTGCATATTTGTAGGCAATTAGTTATAATCTAATATTATAATTCTTCCATGAGTTACAATATATACTTGTTGTTTCGTGTAGCATCGAAAACTGTTGGATTTACGTTATCTACGATTCATACATCAGGCAATCGTGTTGGTCTGTTAATTTAAAGTTACTTTAATTCGATTTATACCATAAAACTGTGAAGTTTTCACAGAATATCTGTGAACAACAAACTTCAAACAATGCTCTCTGCACTCCATCAAACAAGACATATTTATTTTACCTCACCGAGGAGCTATAATTGCAAATTGAATCTAGCTGTTTTCGCATATTTAATAACAATATTGTTATCCCAATGTTGTTATACCACTATGGTATACAATGTGCAACACATAATCTTACAACATTCCTAACAATACCATACGTTATGATTCGACTTATCTTTACGTAACCGGAATGATGCGGTTGAAGCCAAGAATGTCTTAGTTTATAGCAAGAAGTGATCTAGAGTTTTGTGGTCTGGAGAGAGGAGGAATTTCCCTTGTAAACGCACCTGAGTCTGAGGGTGAGCGCAGTGGCGCAATCAGGGGAACTGCTCAGTTACCACCCTTAAATGGTGTCGGATTGTGATTTTTCGACTTAACCACTGAAATTGACAGCGTGTTTTCGTTTTTCAGAAGCCATTGGCGCTACTAGCATGCGCCCGAAATTTTAGTACATTCCTAGGATAAACAAAAACACTCTAAAACAAACAAAACAAAAACAGAAGAGCTGTGCTTAGTTTTGCACATGAAGTGCATTGCTTACACCGATCATTGCATTTACTGGGCACCTGTACATTTTCCTCTGCATCCGCCCTTGCGTGCGACGATGAGTGAACAGTCATACCAGCACCGATTGCGCGTCGACTCGGGCACGGCCACAGACCGCACCTCTGACAACGCCGGAGGGCATCCAAAACTAGTGCGACACTGTGCCGACCTATTACCGTGAATATTCACCGCGTACCTTCCCTGAACCCAGCTGCGCTCGTCGTCTTGAATATTCGCCGCCAGTGAAGTGTGCCGCGGCCACATATAGCAGACTGGCGGCGCCTCCGCTGCGCAGTCATCCACACTGCCGGCACCCCAGCAGCTGTCGGCTCTCACAGACACACACGGCCGCGCGCGCGCCATACACCCCCGCCACACACCCCCGCCAGTGCTATTTCGGCCGCCGATCCGCAAAAAGCCGCCTATGTCAATCGAGCTCATGCATTGGCAATGATAGATGTCACGTAAGTTGGACAATACTTGCCATGTAAGTTGGTCAATAATTGCCACGTAAGGTGAGCAACAATAGCCACGTCAGTTGGACAAGTACACGACGTATTGGATGGCCATGGATTTTGTGAACTTGGGGCGATGTAAACGGAAGCGGAGGTGAGGTTAACTTGGAAACTATCGTTAAGGACGTAGGAGCGGCTTCAAACGTGGGAAGGGGAGGGGAGGGGAGAGCACAGAGTCGATTTGTTGGCAATTTTTCCGGCCAAAGCCATATGGGTCATTATTAAGACCCGATAAAAATGTGTGTGTGGGGGGGGGGGGGAGTGGTCCCTTCCCTTACCCCCACCTCCTGCCCCTATGCTCATGATCATAGCTATAGTGACAATTGCTTAGCTTCAGGGAAGGACAGATCCAGCGGCGTAGGGGATGACCGGCCATTCCCTTGAAACCCGAAAGATGCCCCAAAATGCGGCGCCTTCTGACTGGAAAAGACGCACCTTCAGGATGCTTGAGTGTACCCCTCTCCCCTTCCCTTTATTTTTTTTAGCCAAAGGTGTCCTTCCTGGGACTCTTGAGTGCACCCCTTAACTTGTCTTAATCAGTACCGCCCGCCCCTCCAGGCACCCCTTGTGTGAGCTCAGGTTGGCGTCTCTAAACAAATACGCTCTCCCTCTTGGCGAAACCCTAGGTCCGCTAGTGGCATTAGATAACATAGTAACCCAACATGAGGTTTCAATCTCTGAGTAGCTATCACCACTTAAGATTTTGTAGTATGCTCTAAGTTGATAGCAATGAGCATGTAGCTTTGCACGCCAGGATAAATTTCAGAGCCATGCACGCTCTTCGCCTGGCCAGATCCCGACGTCGGCGGCACCGACTGGTATGTACCAGGCCGGATGACGTTGACCGACTACCCGCCGGTTAGTTGTGGCGAGCGCGTTCACTTACGCATGCCAACGAGCCGAGTGCCAACAGAAATGCATTCCTGCTTAACCATGGCCGGCCCGAGCCAAGCCTGTGTTTGAAAGGATAATCGCTGGCTATCGATTCATGTTTACATGGATCGACATTGTTTACATCCATGTTTACACGGAGACTTCATGGACAGAAAATGTCGCAGGCGACTTGCAAGATCTGGCTGGTGCAGCAAACCAAGGCTCACACAGTTCCGAAAGAAGTGAACTAACTATCATTGACCAGGAAAGGTGAACAAAAACAGCCCCAACATGCATGCCGGGGAGCCCGGAAGTGCCACTGATGCACGGATACAAATGCACCCTGCACTCTTCCTGAGTATGGGCGTTTCGCTGCTGCTGCCCAGCGCCATACTGTCGTTATGACTATGGGCGTTTCGCTGCTGCTGCCCAGCGCCATACTGTCGTTATGACTATGGGCGTTTCGCTGCTGCTGCCCAGCGCCATACTGTCGTTATGAGTGTGGGCGTTTCGCTGCTGCTGCCCAGCGCCATACTGTCGTTATGAGTGTGGGCGTTTCGCTGCTGCTGCCCAGCGCCATACTGTTGCTATGAGTGTGGGTGTTTCGCTGCTGCTGCCCAGCGCCATACTGTCGTTATGAGTATGGGTGTTTCGCTGCTGCTGCCCAGCGCCGTACTGTCGTTATGCACGCATGTCGAGGGCAAGACGATATGATTTGGGTCGTTCTGAACACAACTGAAACGTTTACGACAAAAGCACACAGGTGGCCATATAACACTAGCTTGATGACAGGGCGAGGGTATTGACATCATATATACATTTGATGTTTCCCCAACGTCTTTATTGGATGCGACCAAAAACCTTAATAACGAACTGCTCAATTGCTCATTTGGATTCGCATTGGCTGTTTGCTACTACCACTGATTTGCTGAAGCTAGCAATCTGTTATCAAACTCGGAGAGTTCAAAACCTTCGTATGAAAAATAACATGACAGAAACGCGCAACACTCAAAGCCACCAATGTAATGTACATGTCAATGTGTCCGTAAGGAGATTGCAGATTCGTGAAGCACACAAACTTGGTCGCCCGCAACTACACTACATTAACCATGCACTTACTCAACGGTGCTGCTGCTCAACACATGAGGCCAGTACATGATGGGACTATCCCATGGGGAGTACTACTGACAACACCACCTTATTGATCACATGTAACTATCACAGCGGACTTTTGGTGCTTGAGACGCTTTTCATGCTTTTTTTAGCAATCTTCCAGCCCTCCACGTCCAGGTCAAATCCAATTTGACCTCGGCAATATTGTTGGGCGATCCGGCACATTGGAGGTCACCAGCCTATGACGAACGATACATGTCTCGAAGTCACCAGCCTATGACGAACGATACATGTCTCGAAGCGACTTGTCCATGTTAGTATATGTTTATAAATATATATATATATATACATATATATATATATATATATATATATATATATATATATATATATATATATATATATATATATATATGTATGTATTTATATATTGATAGATGGATCATGCATTAGTAGATATATAGTCACCGACCAAGCACGTATGGAAATAGTGAATGACGGTACCAACGGTACCATATGACGCCATTCTGCAAGACAGAGTTGCCATTGCATGTCTCCATGGGAGTACATAGAAGTCCTGTGATGCGCCCCGCGATAGATGTGTCCCAAACCAAAGTTCAGACATTGTATTTGATGGTGAGTTTCTCATAGTTTGGAGGAGATTCAGTACCAATTTGATTGACAGCAGTTCTTTTGTGAACCAAAGCCCTTGAAGTTGAACATTTAAGAGCGTTTCTGGTGAGTTTGCATTATCATAGCGTATGCACCATGAGTATACCTGTTCACACCAATGCGGAATTAAATGCTTCGCTCATGTGCTTATCGCCAATACCTAAAAAAATGAATGCGATTGCTGAATTAACTTTCGTTCATGTGCTTATCCTCAATAATTATTCCGGTGCATACCATTGTTTGTCATAGTGAATACAATAATTAAATACCAAACAGATAATAGATATCAGCGGTAACTTCACATTCGTGATGACAGCTGTACGATACTTTCTTGTTCCTGAAGATCAACTGAAGCAAACTGAGGTCAGCAAGCTCTGATGGCCGTCTTAATTATGATGTGCGGTCAACATACATTGACCACAGATCATGCAGTTGATACTAAGATGCATTTATGGTATTGTTAGCTCAGTCCCGAAAGTTCTGAACTTAAACAGGCAATTATCGGAGAAGTATTCATTACCTGCAACTGGGCATTCAAGTTTTCATGCGAATGTAAACACGCCAGTTGCACTGTTCACAGTATGTTGAGACCTACGTCACAGGCATCAATCGGTCAGGGTCACCTCCTGGAATTGGGGTACACGCACCGGTGGTCACCCACCGCGTGACAGGCATCGGTCGGTGAGGGTCACCTCCTGGAATTGGGGGTACAAGCACCGGTGGTCACCCACCGCGTGACAGGCATCGGTCGGTGAGGGTCACCTCCTGGAATTTGGGGTACAAGCAACGGTGGTCATCAACCACGTGAAGGAGCTGCTGACGTTGGTATGCATTTTCTGCTACGATTGCTGCATATTATGTGATCGTTCTCATTCCTCTCCTGGCGGCGTCGCTCGCAGTTTGCCAGTTCCCGCGACCTGTTCTGCACGTACGTGCAGATGAGGTGAGGCGCCCATTCAGAAGCTGGATCAAGTACTCAGTTTCTGTTGGTACCGATGGTACCGAAAAGTGGGGATAGGAAGGATGCATGTGACGTTTAGTGTCCGCGATTTGCTGTTTTTATGAATAAGATCCTTCTGAAGGGAGGTTTCCTGAAGTTGAAGTCACTGCAGGGGATCTTCACTTAGCAGGGTTCTGGTCATGTTCTCTTTCAGGCTGCTTGTCTCTTCCGGACCACGACTGAGTAAAACACAAACCGCCGTCTCCACCGTCTCCACCGTCTCCGCCGTCTCAGGTGTCTCCGTCGTCTCCCCCGTGTCGGGTGCAAGGCGGTATTTATGCCGGGATATACCTTTGACAACAGATTATCAAGGTCCTGGTTGATGTTGGAAAGCTAGGACATACATGTCGTTGAGTGGTGTATTCGCTCCATTGCTCGCTGGCGTGCCCCAATTTTTTTATGCCGAACAGGGACATGAATACGTCCATCAGACGAAGCTGTTCAGTTTCATATCGGTAATAGCGCATCTGATCATTAAAAATCCACATTTGTTCCATACATCAGACTGGTCCCATCCAGCGAGCTCTGTAAATCGCTCGAGATCTTTTCCTCGACGAAATCCCGCTTTGCGGAGTCTCGCTGAACAAAGTTAAAGCGTTCTCCACACATTCTCGGTAATCATGAATGGAAAGCCGAACACATCGATGAAATCGACATTAATCTACTTCAGTACAGTCCCATGATCAAAATCAGCACCCTGTGGAATTTTGGAGCTCCAGCTTTGTGTGCATGTCTGACAATTTCGTGTTGCGAAGACGGAATGGGTGTCCCAATTTGATACAGCACAGTGAGATGAGGAACGCCGTCGACGCCGACGTCCGCAACATATTTGGGACAGCGGGACGAACGTCACGCGGCACAGAATATGGAAATAATTCCGTGAACTAATGGGCCGGCAGCCGTGAACTCCTTCTCGAAGGTGGGGTCCCACTGAATCAACAAGCGTCCGCTGTGATGATGAAACGCTGTTGCCGGGTCGCGCCGCCAGGTGTCGGCCGGACGCGCGGTGTCCGGCCGGACAGGGGACACTCGCCGCTGGGGACGGCACTGTTATCGTAGGCACGGCTGCCGCTGCTGGCCGGCCAACTGGGAATACTTGTGCAAACGCGCTAAGAGACTGCCAAGAAACTGGACCGGATACAGTTCTCTGTCATGGGCTGTGATGATTTTAAATAATTGGGGCTAGCGTTTGTTTGCCATTGTTCCCGCATATGCAGGGGCACACACAAAGAAGCCACCATGTCCCCATGGGGACGAGTGGTCTAGGGGTAAGATGCTCGTCTCACAATCGAAGGTTGTGGGTTCGAGTATCACCTGTCGCTACTCTTCGCCCGCGACCAATCGGCGTGAGAGATTGGCGACGCTACATGACTCAACGGTCGACGTGTCGTAAAAACCAATAACCAACACCATGTCCCCATCCGTCAAGTCGGAAGATGCCATTCGGAGGACGTCGTTCCATGGGCAATAAATTGCCATGTAGAATGTATCACGTTATATATAATTCTCATACAATCTTTATGTTTTAAGTCGTTGAATAAATGTTGCATTATAATCGCTATATAGAAATCGTTCGATGGGCAATGTTTTCGTTTTCACACACACGCACACACACACACATGCACACAAAATCCCACCACAGTCACTTGCTTAATACTTCCTCTCGCTTTTCTGTTGCTTATTCGCCGTTAAAAAATTGCTAATTCATGGACAGATTGATTATTCTCAGCTACACAGTCACCTCTGGCACCACTGAATATCGTTATCGAATAATAGGACCATCGTGTTATAACCTTGGGCACAATAGTTTGAATCAATATCAGAATCGTTTGCTCTGTGGGAGGTAGGATGTATGGAATCCCGACAAAACAGCTACTATGTATTATATATTAAAGGATATTAAAGCAAAAACCCATCTATGCAATCGTTACCTGCATCATGGCATCTTCTAAGTGATTTTCAATGCATAATGGACAAGTTTCACGTAATGGGTATTTTGTTGCAAAAAAAAACGTATGTAATATTTCGTATACAAAACTGAAGTATTTTGCTCATCGGAGGTGCATTTTCTACTTAATTAAATGATTTCAGTTAAGTGTTGTCTTCGATTTAAAAACCTACTTGTAGTGATGACGTCAGATATGTCGAGCCTCGAAGCGGCCAGGCCGGAGACGCGCAGTGAAGTCTGGATCGGGTAGTTCTACGCCAAGTTTTTCAACCGAATCACATCATGGAGGACAAAGTGAGTGCTTGTGGCACTAAACTGAGTTTCATCCTTTCGAGCGCTTGCTGGCCGGACTGATGAACAGCCGCGTTTTGCTGCCTCGCTCTCCAACTCCTTTGAAACCTCTATCTGCTAAAACTGTTGCACCGTTGCGCAGACAGTCCAGGTATTCTGAACTGCACACGATGTCCATGTCACTGACGCGCCCTGGTTTGCAATCCGATACAAGGTTGATCAGCCCGTCAGGGGTAGCAAAAATGAGATATTTTACACTATTGCATTTTTGTTTGTACTCTGACCATGACGTGCTCTGCGCGACCGCGTGAGCCGGTTTTTCAATTTGGATCTCGAAGCAATCAATAATGCTTTCACAGGCAATGCAATAATGCAATGTGCCATAAATGCACGAGGCAGATTATCACGGATCGGTTGCTGTTCTGGCGAAGCAACCAATTCGTTTAAACAGCTCCCAAGCACAGGCACGACAAGAGCTAGCAGCCTGGATACGCAACCAGTGCTCACACCGAACAGATCGGCGAGCAGGTGACTCGGCATGTCTAATCTTATGCGCATCATTGCCAGACACTAAATATTCCGCTGTCAAGCCTGACCTCTGTTTACATATTTAATCATATTGGCTAATAGACCAACGATATAGAAGTGCTCCGATATACCGAGATGGATCCTTTTGACAAGAGCCCGAACAACCTGCCTGGACATCTAAGTCACCCGACGGTCGGATGCCATTTAAATAAAACAGTCACGATTAATCCAACCTTGGTAGCGTCCTATGCGTAAAATCGAATGGCCGGCGGTGGACCTTCGCTACCCTCGACATACGTGACGTCACAGATGTGTTGACCAATCACAAAGCGAGGCATTCTGAAGTGATTTTATGATTATTTAAGCTCTTTAATGACTTTTAAAAAACAAATGCATGCCACAATCGTCTTTAGAATAAAAAATCAGTAGTGAAACTTGACAAATAATACGGTTTGTTCCGACATGAAACTTGTCCATTGTACATTGCCAGACAATTTACCAGAAATGTAAATTATGTCCATGCCGAAGGCAGGGGGAACACACGCTTCACAGCATTCGCCAATACGCTGCTCTGAGTCTTCTCCATTAAAAACTCACTATGTAATATATATATATATATATATATATATATATATATATATATATATATATATATATATATATATATATATATATATATATATATATATATATATATACACCCATAGATATATATAATATATATATATATATATATATATATATATATATATATATATATATATATATATATATAGGTGTGTGTACATCTCCGAAAATGCCTTCGAACTCGTTAACACAAATGCATTATCTAAAAAGCAGTCTGCATCGGCTGGCTGGCTAGCTCAGTGGGTCGAGCACTATCCTGCGAAGGTCCATCGCCTTGGCACAGCGGGTCGAGTCGCTTCACGTGCTCGTTATTAGCGTCTCCGGCTGGGATGGCCAGTTGCCAACAGGCCAGGTGAGGAGGGGGCGCAGACACCAGGCGACACTGGCAGACAATGTGGGTATGTTCAGCTCTCGGTGCCAATGCAGCAAGCTTACTCTTAGCATAGACTCTGCTTCTGTACAGCCTCCCCAACCGTTAGGTGTCAAACGCAATGTTAATGCGGACATCGGGGGATCTCCAGTAAAGAAAGAAAACAGGTAGGTTCCTGATGCCATTCAAGAACTCTGAAACATGCTCCTACGACAAGCGCAACCGGATGCTCACTAGTGTGTGCGCGAAGAATATAGTTACAATTCCTGAGACTCTGTCTCCCTAAAATATGATGCGAAGTGCGTTTGTGAAAGTTGGCTTCCCTTCAGACGTCAATTTTATTGCCATTTACAGTGACGTATTGCGCATATTGTTACTTTCCGTATTTCCTTCTGGAACTATTTTCAACCATAAACGGCCGGCCGCCGGCGGCCCCCGGCCCGTCCCCGACCGCCCGCAATTCACAATATGGCGGGGCGCGGGATTCCTATTCCCTCAATGTTAATGGGCCCCAACGCCAAAGTTGCAGGCAGATTTTCATATTTGAAACGATAGGCGATGTGCCTGGCATGAGTTCCGTCACCATTAGAGTTGAGGCCGACAGGTTTTCACGAAATTGTTTAAGAAGATTACGCTTATGGGCGTTGAAGGGAAAGAATGCATCTACAACCGTGAATTTCTCCTACACCATTTTGGCGTGGCAGAGCCGATGTTGCTTAGTATTGTTCAAGGGTAGAACTTTACTTTTCGTCGTGCCACCGCTCGGCGGCCCTACGGATCCTCTAGGCAGCAACCTTCGGCGCTTGACGTGCATCGAGCCATGCCAGAACGTCAATAATGTCGCAAAGCTTCATGTCAAAAGGTAAAAAGTTACAGGGTTAGATATCTATAAAAGTAGTCGAGTATGGCATCGGAAGGCAGCTGATTTTATGCCGGTTTATTTGAGACCATTGGAAATGAATTCGCTAATGTAGAACATCTGATATACAATTAAAAGGAATACAATGTGATAATTTGAAACACAAATCCTGGAATTCAGTGCAAAAATGGCAGGGTTAGATATCTATAAAAATAGTCCAGTATGGGATCAGAATGCAGCGGATTTTATGCCGGTTTATTTCAGACCCTTGGAAATTAATTCGGTGATGCAGAACATCTGATATACAATTTAAAGTGATACACTGTGATAATTTGGGACACAAATTCTGGAATTGAGCGCAAAAGTGACCGGGTTAAACCTTCATGGAATTTATTCAAGATGATGTAAAAATGTAGCACGTTCCATTTTCGTTTAGTTAAGAACATTGGAAATTGTCAGGACGTCACACAGAAGATGTATGACACGTTTTTATCACAAGATGTTGAGTTGCCAATTGCTCCCATTTCGCTTTAAGGGCAACGTGACAGGGTGAAATGATTTGATAATAAAACGAACTACACATCATAAGAGAGCTTGTTTCAATGTTGTTCAAATTGGACCATTGGAACTTACTTGCACCTCGTCTAGAAACCAGAATATAGCATTAATCAGAGCAAGCCCACTCTGGTGGTGTTCCTTCACAAACCCACCGCCAGAGCGGTGCCACCGGTATTATGTCCGCTTATGATGCCTAACGCAACGATTCGAACCTAGTTGTGTGAAAAGGCAAGGGAAGTAATACATGATTTGAGCCGGAGCTGGCGTCTACGAAGTCATTGTGTGGAAATACAATATATATACGACCTTCAATATACCAGGAGGTGCTGAGTTGACATCAAAAGTAACGTTAAAGGTTATACTTTGTTGCTCAACGTTTCGGCCAGGGGCCATCGTCAGGAGTGATGAAAAAAGCTCAAGCTGAAAAAATTGACAAAATCACGCGGGAAAAAAAGCGTGCAAAAAGACACTTGGAATGTAGAAAAGCCTCCTCAGTGGTGCAGACACTCACAGAAACTCCAAACCAACAGTTTGTTTCTGGTTTGCAAAATGGATGGTAGAGGGAACCTACCAATATCGGGAACAATCCCTTTATTTTGGAGGCGCTTGATCATGAGCCTGCCGGAAATGGCACATTGCTAGGCAGGACGATTATTACTGGGTAATTTAGGATACCCTTTGCTGAAGCTAAAGAATAGGTCTTTCAATTAAAATACGTAAAAGTACCCTATCTTGCCATAAAATATGCAAGATAGCGTAGAGAAAGTCGGTAAAATTACGTGTAAACCAATGGTGAAGGGAAACCTTCAAGCCCGCTACCAAACCAACTTCGTGGGGGCAACAAACCAACGCAATTTCATTCTGTGCAGATACCTATTCCAGTGCAGGACCTGGGTGCTATGTTGAAGTTAGGTGGTGATGTGTGTCAGGTATATATGATTCAGGTTGTGCATCATGCTGATGTGGATTGAAGTATTATGCACTCATTGCTTTGCATATGCATTGACAACCATTCATCTCGTTAATGTTTTTGAGTCAATTACTTTATGCACATGCACATGCATTTATCTGTATATATCCTATATACCAACCATTACAGTGCATGACGAATGATAAATAATGTGAGGTGAAAACAAAGTTATAGCAAAAATAATATATTCAACAGATGTTTCGATGTTAGAGCATCTTCGTTGGTGTCTAAATAAATACTAATTCCCTTCTTTAATTAGACACAGATGAAGATGCGTTGACATCAAACTGTCTGTCGAATGAATTATTTTTACTATAACTTTGTTTTCACCTCACATTATATACATATATATATATATATAATGTGTGGGCAGTGCACACTGAATCATATGGCTTATGAGTCTGATCTGAATCGATTCAACTTTCTGTTTGAGTCGTGAGTTGAATCATGCTTCGTGAGCTCTGAGTCTGAATTGAGTCGAATCAAATAATTTTGACCTGCTCTGAATCATGAGTTGAATCGGATCTCAAGGTCTATGAGTCAAATGTGAGTCGACTCAAAAACTTTGAGTCGAGCACAAGTCTGTTTGCAAAGCACCTTTGTTCCGTTGTCACCCATGTCAATTTTCATAAGGTTCAATTTTCAATTTCGACTATATGAACACGCCACTGGCATCCTAAGATGTGTTGTCAAGCACAAGGTATCTGAGAACGAAATAATTTTAACACAGTAGCGACACTTTTCCATGCCGCATAATGTCCGATACATCGTTGCGTGATGTACCTTTGGCAGAAGAGATACGAACGATGTAATATGCCTTTCAAAATGTACCCCTCGAGCCGGTTTTTGTATTGCTCAGGATTACCATTTCATGGAAATGAGAGTAAGTCACCAAATTTTTTTTGGAGCTCTGGCAGAAATGGATTCTAAATGGCACGAGGAAAATCTCAGGGAAGGTGGAAGTGTCGGCGGGAAATCAGCCCCACAGGAATAGGATGAGGACAATTTTCAGCGGAAGGATTTTCACTGTGGCTTCATCGGCTTTGACGGAAAATGTTCCACTGAGCACATGTTCTGCGACAAATAAATGCACCATTCATTGTATTGAAGCTGTCAGGCACTGTCCTTTGCGATACGTTTTCCTTTGCCATTCCTGGACGTTAAATGAATTACTTGAAAAAATACAAATAAGTACCGTTCGGCTCTTTTTGTGGAAGGCAGAATGTTGGTTTTGTTCTGCAGATAACAGTTCATCAATGCGATGGCTGTTTGATCATCCATCTATGGAGTTCCATTTAGCGCTCCAGCGCGTCGCTTTTTCGTTTCGCCTCTGTGCCTGTGTCTACCTAATATTGACGGTATACATCAGCAGGCTGGGCCATGCCTGGCTGGGCACAGCGGGCAATGCGCGCCAGACTTCAGCAGCTGTCGTCTGTCGCTGCCCGTTCGCCACTGCCCACCAATACATCACGGCTGCCGACACCTCCGGCTGGCACTGCAGCGGCCACACGGCTGCCAGCTCGAGCCCGAAGGCGCCCGGAAGCCTCAGCCGGCGTGGTGGCCGCGGCCGCCTGGCGGTGGTCGGTCGTGCTGGCTGGTCGGCGGGCGCCGACAGTTTTCGGCGCCTCGGGCAGTGCCGCCAGGTCGTGACCGCGGCGGGCGGGATGACGCTCGCGTCGCGCGCCGGCACAGCCGCTGATTGGTCGCGCGCGTCGGGCGTCAGCGCGGCCGGAGAGAAAACTCAGCAGACTGGCGCGCTTGTGTGCAATTGACGCGCGTCGCCGGCCGGTCCTGATTGGTCGCCTCCGTCAGAGCAGGACATGCTGTGTCTGACAGTGCTGGCGGTGCTGGCCGCCGGCCGGGCCGCCGCCGCGCCCTACAACGTCGAGCCCGACTACGAGAAGGCGATCCAGTCGCTGGGCGAGCTCAGCCCGTCGCCGAGTCCCGAGACGGAGACGCAGCGGCAGAGGTGAGTCCTCCCCTCCCGCTCTGCGTCACGCTTCAAACAATCCTCCGCTGCACTGGGCACGTACAACCTTTTCCTTTCATGTTGGTAGTCAAAGCATCTCCTAGCTGTTTCTGCTCTTCCGGAATTGAACGCTGACGTTTTCCGAATTTTCGTTTTAGACGTATACTCATTGTACGCCCTCTTGCAGTTACTGGCTTTGCTGTTACTAATCTTGCGAGCAATATGTTCAACGTAACAACATATGGCAAGAGACGAATATGCACCTTGAATAGATGAATGCATGGTTACATGAAATTAGTTGGGTATTTTGAGCTATGGACACTAAACAGGGAGTAGTCAGTGGAAGTCAGCTGACCCAACTAGCAGCAAAATATGCCTGCACGCAGGAGCAGATACAAGGGTGACTGGCAGCATGTGCCGCGGTTTTCCGGCTATCGGTTGAAATCCAGTGAGATCCCCGGCTTTGATATTCGTAATGTGCCTAACCACGTTCTTGTAAATATGTGGCAGTGATTTTTGTGAAGCGGCGATTATGAATTGGAGGAGGTGGAGTTGATATTGATATTTGGGCAAATGACCAAACCACGCCATACAAAGGAAGCAATCCGTCATGTGAAGAAAGAAGCGATTGTCAGTAGATTCATAAACTGTGCGGTAGGTACAGACAGCAGTGGAAGATTGACGGTGTTGCCGAATATGGAATAGGGGGACAGCAATGCTGAAACGGGTGAAGTCAAAGCGCATGAGAAGGGATGGCCCATGGGGTACGATGTCAAAATATACATTTATTAGAGAGACTCACCCAAAAATTGGAAGGGCTTCAGCCTTTTCAAAGGGACATGAACTATCACGGATACAGACTGCCAAACGAGATATTTTCATTAAGTCATGAAGTCATAAAGTGACGGACTTAATAAGAGCCACAGGGGCCATCTGGATTAAGCCTGTGAAGGGAAGATGCTATAAGCCTGGATAAAAGATACTCAACGCCCCAACCGGTACCACATCCTGAATACCAAAGAAACTATCCACCAACATCCTACACACCTACCAATCTACCTATCTTTATAATGCATGCATACATCTCTATTTACATCTCTCTATATACTCTATCTCTATATACTCTCTATCTCTATGTACACATCTCACTATCTATCTAACTATCTATCTCTATTCACTATTGCCTTGCAGTGATCTTGTTCCAGCCTGTGCAGTTCTGGATGTGAATGAATGGAAACGTGTGCGTGTGTGAATGAAGAACAAAATGTTTGCATGTGAAGCGCTTCCAACACGAAAACCACGTTTACGTTAGTAAGGATATGCATTTTATGTGCATAGTGTTTCCGACATACCAGCTACATATATTCGTTTCGACTACTAAGGACATCGGGTTGCATTTGGCATGTAACGTAGGGTGAGCATAGGGTGTGCTGACGGTGCAACCAGTTTATGCCACATCTCACTTTCCATCACCAATTGCTAGATGTAACTAAACGTGACAGCGTGACAGAACGTGCCAGAACGTGACAGGTGACGGAGCTCGACAGGTGATGGGACAGGTGACGGGGACAGGTGACGGGGCTGGGCAGGTGGTGGGGACAGGTGATATGACCTTGCATAGAATATGTACCAAATCCAACAATATATTTCGCCCGTGGGACCTCTTCGGTATTTGCCATGACAGAACGTCAATACAAAAGATACAATGAAGTACGCAATAGCGTGCCTCGTGCACACACAATTAGCCAACTACTGAGAAGCAGACCAGTAGCAGCATCAGGAAATAGCCCAGAATAAGCGTGCCTCTCGTACATGCAACTTAGATACGAGATAAAGATATACATTGTGGTGTGTCCACATTGCACATTGCCCGGTGAAGTGAAGTCCAGTGAAGATCCCGCCTTGGCACTGTCTGTGTCCAGTGCTGGGCCCGTCTTGGTACTGTCTGTGTCCAGTGCTGGGCCCGTCTTAGTACTGACCGTGTCCAGTGATGGGCCCGCCTTGGTACTGTCTGTGTCTGGTGATGAGCCCGCCTTGGTACTGTCTGTGTCCAGTGATGGGCCCGCCTTGGTACTGTCTGTGTCTGGTGATGAGCCCGCCTTGGTACTGTCTGTGTCCAGTGATGGGCTCACCTTGGTACTGTCTGTGTCCAGTGATGGGCCCGCCTTGGTACTGTCTGTGTCTGGTGATGAGCCCGCCTTGGTACTGTCTGTGTCCAGTGATGGGCTCACCTTGGTACTGTCTGTGTCTGGTGATGGGCCCACCTTGGTACTGTCTGTGTCCAGTGCTGGGCCCGCCTTGGTACTGTCTGTGTCCAGTGCTGGGCCCGTCTTGGTACTGTCTGTGTCCAGTGATGGGCCCGCCTTGGTACTGTCTGTGTCCAGTGATGGGCCCGCCTTGGTACTGTCTGTGTCCAGTGATGGGCCCGCCTTGGTACTGTCTGTGTCTGGTGATGAGCCCGTCTTGGTACTGTCTGTGTCCAGTGATGGACCCGCCTTAGCACTGTCTGTGTCCAGTGATGAGCCCGCCTTGGTACTGTCTGTGTCCAGTGATGGACCCGCCTTGGTACTGTCTGTGTCCAGTGATGAGCCCACCTTGGTACTGTCTGTGTCCAGTGATGGGCTCACCTTGGTACTGTCTGTGTCCAGTGATGGGCCCACCTTGGTACTGTCTGTGTCCAGTGATGGGCCCACCTTGGTACTGTCTGTGTCCAGTGATGGACCCGCCTTAGCACTGTCTGTGTCCAGTGATGGGCCCGTCTTGGTACTGTCTGTGTCCAGTGATGGGCCCGCCTTAGCACTGTCTGTGTCCAGTGATGGACCCGCCTTAGCACTGTCTGTGTCCAGTGATGGGCCCACCTTGGTACTGTCTGTGTCCAGTGATGGACCCGCCTTGGTACTGTCTGTGTCCAGTGATGAGCCCGCCTTGGTACTGTCTGTGTCCAGTGATGGGCCCGCCTTGGTACTGTCTGTGTCCAGTGATGAGCCCGCCTTGGTACTGTCTGTGTCCAGTGCTGGGCCCGCCTTGGTACTGTCTGTGTCCAGTGATGGGCCCGCCTTGGTACTGTCTGTGTCCTGTGATGTACTCGCCTTAGCACTGCCTGTGTCCTATGATGTGCCCGCCTTGGTACTGTCTGTGTCCAGTGATGGGCTCGCCTTGGTACTGTCTGTGTCCAGTGATGAGCCCGCCTTGGTACTGTCTGTGTCCAGTGATGGGCCCGCCTTGGTACTGTCTGTGTCCAGTGCTGGTCCCGCCTTGGTACTGTCTGTGTCCTATGATGGGCCCGCCTTGGTACTGTCCGTGCCCAGTGCTGGGCCCGCCTTGGTACTGTCTGTGTCCAGTGCTGGGCCCGCCTTGGTACTGTCTGTGTCCAGTGATGGGCCCGCCTTGGTACTGTCTGTGTCCAGTGATGGGCCCGCCTTGGTACTGTCTGTGTCCAGTGATGGGCCCGCCTTGGTACTGTCTGTGTCCTATGATGGGCCCGCCTTGGTACTGTCTGTGTCCAGTGATGAGCCCGCCTTGGTACTGTCCGTGTCCAGTGCTGGGCCCGTCTTGGTACTGTCTGTGTCCAGTGATGGGCCCGCCTTGGTACTGTCTGTGTCCAGTGATGGGCCCGCCTTGGTACTGTCTGTGTCCAGTGATGGGCCCGCCTTGGTACTGTCTGTGTCCTATGATGGGCCCGCCTTGGTACTGTCTGTGTCCAGTGCTGGGCCCGCCTTGGTACTGTCCGTGTCCAGTGCTGGGCCCGTCTTGGTACTGTCTGTGTCCAGTGATGGGCCCGCCTTGGTACTGTCTGTGTCCAGTGCTGGGCCCGCCTTGGTACTGTCTGTGTCCAGTGCTGGGCCCGTCTTGGTACTGTCTATGTCCAGTGATGAGCCCGCCTTGGACTGTCCGTGTCCAGCAAACCTATCCACTTGTCACTGTCAATTTGTCATCTACTGGTCGCTGCCACTCGACTCCTCCATCCCCACCGCCTGCGAGTCATTCAGCGTGTGCTCAAGGGACTGGAGTGGGCGCGCACAGGTAGTTTGTTCTCAGCTGTACAACTACGAATTGAGGACAAGTGATTTTGCAGCCGAATATACAGCTTGTCACCTGTCTCACCCAAATAGCGCACCTCAATACATAGTTTGCAGAGCACACCGTATGCGACGTAATTTATTATACATATTTTGCTTGTGTCGTATGTATGCACATATACACATTTGTGCATACACTTTTGCTTTACTTGCATACCGTGTGTTGTGTTACAAATTACACGATTTTTTCGAACACTTCGGAGTGCTAGACTTGCTAATCTTCATCAATTCATTCTTGTTTTTTAAGTCGATGCCGAATTTTCTTCGGCGTTTAAATGCCACCACATGATCATACGGGAGCACTTTCTTCATTCTGTGGGCCACCTGGGATAGTCATCTTTTCACTTTTAGTACTTTTCCTCTGATGATGATTGGGTGTTACGATGTCATGTCACGAAACTTGTGCTCCTCAAGGCTGGGCGATCGTTTGAGCCGAGGCAGATGTCAGGTAGAGTACTCCGCCTCCAAAATGTAGAGACGCTCGAAGTTAATAGCAACGACTCTTTGCGACGCAGGGGAAGATAGTGAAGGCCGGTGAGATATAGGAGATCCGAGATTGTTGTGCGAGAGTACGCCAGTCGGACGTCAGCTATCCTGTTTTGTGACTGTACTGGAATAATAATGCCATAAGATTCGTAGACTTGAGTTGTGCTACCCAGAAATACATACTGGTATATCGGAAGAGGTTCTAGATAAGGCGCTCGAAGTAACTCGAAGTCGGGGAGGCTGGCATCGTCCTGGTCATATATGTTGCCTCCTATCCTTCTTGAGGATCTATTGTTTGCATCGTATGACGAATTGTGATCGTCCCATTGCTTTCTACATCTAGCGTAGGTCATTGCTTCCTATATCTAGCAATAAGATCGGAGTCGGGTTCAGGGAGCTGTGATTAGCATTAGCCCACGACTCATAAACAGCCAGTCGGGATCCCGACCGAGTTGCCGTGCCTAGACAAAGCTTGATGACGTCTTTTTTGTTGGAAAGGGCTAAGGACGAACATGTTGTTCAACATGTCCACCTGTCCAGACTTAGGGCACTGTCTGGTACGGTCGGCACCACGGCGGAGGACATGCCAAGCTTCCCCGGACATCGTGAAACTTGGCATTACCTGGGCCTGTAGCGTCGTCCGGAGAAAATCCACCAAACAATCGTGTCGTCCCACCTCACCATCTGTGGCGACGACCGCGCTGTGTGGCCGCGCCATCATCTCGATCACAACCTATAAATGCATTCTAGATCCGTCCCCGTTATAATTCAATTGATGTGCTGGTTGCGGTAAAAACGCCTGTCGGGAATTCGAAGTGCCTGCATTTTCAATGTGAGATGTAAGGTACCCAATTCCCAGCCACGGTCACACCTGCCATAGCCCAGCTACGGTCACACATACCTTACCTCAGTCTCCGTCACAAGCATTTTCCCAGCTACGTTCACACTTGTCATACCCCAGCTACGGTCACACTTGTCATACCCCAGTTACAGTCACAGTTGCATACCCCAGCTACTGTCACAATTGTCCTACCCAAGCTACGGTCACACCTGCCATAGCCCAGCTACGGTCACACTTGTCATACCCTAGCTTCGGTCACACAGACCTTATCTCACTTCTCCTAAAAAACTCTTTTTTTAATGGCATGCATTCTTTCCAGAAGTCTGAGTTAGTTTTTTTTTGGCCTCGGATTACTTGCTATGTAAATAATTCAACACAAATCTGGCACTCTTCTTTTGAAGGATGCAACACGGGGAAAATTCGTCACTGGCTACCAATCTTCGTACAACGTTGGGGCGCCCGATGACATTCACACATGTGCACGCTTTATTTCCGCTGCTTGTTGTACTTGGCACCTGCCTGGAATCTGTACTGCCCAATTATTTGTCCACTAACTAGCCGGGGCGATCCGACAGTGTCAGAGCAGCACCGGTAGATGATCCGGCGGTGTCAAAGCAGCACCGGTAGATGATCCGGCGATGTCAGAGCAACACCGGTTAACGATCCGACAGTGTCAGAGCAGCACAGATAAATAGTAGACTCGGATCCACAATGCACTTCCCCGTTACCGGCGTTGTCAGAGCAGCACCGGTAAATAGTAGACTCGAGTCCACGGTGCACTTTCCCGTTATATCGGATGCATTATATAGGCACGACCTTAAAGTTTCCTCGAGCAGTGGGTCCAGACCTCCCAATTCCGTCAACGACCAGAAGGCTTTCCTCATGCAGTGCAATTGGATTTCCAAAAGCACTTGCACTTCATAGCTTCCGGAAAAAATGAAACGCTCCTGAGTACCTGCTGTATTCTTTAATTGCCTAACATTCCTGATCATGATTGGGCACGGGGAAGGAAACACATCCGGACATTTCTAACCCATATTACTAGATGTGATTCGAAAAGAAAATAATAAGTGTTGTCAATTCGTCATGCTCAATTTCCGTTGTGAATAGCAACAAACTTTTCCCAAATTCGGTAGTTCAGCCCATAATCCCCTGTTCCCTTTAAGCTTTCGAGCGATAGCCTACATACTGAAAACAAAAATTGCATCTTTACGTTAGAATATTGGTAGTCTCCTCCGTGACACCACCCACATCCAATATACCAATGTGTACACACTGAATGTTTTGGTTGCAAACTGACGCAGTAGGGACAATGCTGGCGCAGTTGTGGACTGCTTGTGTACTACATGATGGATTCCGCATATTATATTTTATTTTATTAAGAAACTGTGCTGATTAATACACGCTCTTACTGACGTGCCTAATGCGATATCAGTGCATTCCTTCAATATCTTAGCGCATTCACAGCGCAACATTGAAGAACGTGGCTGACACACGACACAAAACATGCCACCCCATTCACAAACAATGGTAACCAATCAACGCCTGTCTCCTTTCTACGTCACAGACTGACCGACCCTGTTCCCTTTTTCGCCCACCTTAAACATCGGGAGTACAGGCCGCCAGTTGCGTAGCCAGTGAGTACTGGTCAGTCCGACGAGGAGCGCCGCACCTCGTCCGCGTCTCGACGAGGAGCGCCGGCAATGTGTGGCGGTTGGGTGTGTGGTGGTTGTAAGCTGAACGGGAGGACCGCCGAATAAAAGCAGAGCGTGGCGCATGTTAATTCGACAATTCAGCATAGTGCATGTAAGCTTGAGATACCCTCATCACATTCGGCAGATGAGCCGATTTCGACAAGATCACAGCAAACTACCGAATGGATTATATTGTTCTTCAAAGCCTATAGTCGGCATTGCCGACACTATTTCCACAATCTGCCTCCTCTGCCTGATATGGAGCACGCATCCCAAACTGGAATGCAATGTGCCGAATTGTTGAAACAGATTATATTTCTTCCAAATTTCATGCACATCAACGGAAGTTCAACCCAAAAGGTGTGCGACCCAATAAGGTCTTCAAGGGTTGCCAAGACAGCGCAGTTACCGTCGGGCCATCATTCATCCCATTCGGTCATAATTGGTCATTTCCTGCGGCGCTATAGTGTCCGATCCTGCGCCTGGAGAGCTGGGGGAGCCCCATAGCCCACCTCTGGCCCTTGCTCGTACAGCGTCACAAATTGTGTCTCATGCTGATATTACTATGGGTAGTACTATATCCTGATACTTCCTCTTTTGTTTCTGCCAAATGGTGTCTCCTACTGGTATGGTCCACTTCGCTCAGTTTTCTCTATCAACGTGTTCGGGTGCCCTCTATCCCTTAGCCTATCGCTTAGCTTACATATGTGTCGCAGATGGCTTCTTTTCTTTAAAAAATGCGCTTGATCCCCATAGCCAGGCCAACTTCTCCTGCATTCCATATGCATTTCTTCACGCAAGCGGGATAATCAGAGGAGTGATGCAGGTAGGCTTTTGTAGTGGAAGGCTTTGCATATAAGTCTTCATATTCGTTCATTGCAAATCAGTGTAAGAAATCTTCAGTAGCCTGTTTCATGAAACAAAATTTCGGTGTAAGTAGTAAGTAGTAAGTAGTAAAATTATGTTGCATAAAACAAAATTTACAATTTTAATTTACTACTTCCAATCTACTACTTACTACTTACTACTTACTACCATCCTGGGCTAAATTCAGGCAGGCTGTTTCATAAAAGTTACTACTTACAACTACAACTACAACTTGTAGTAAAAGTGAAGCAGAACTTACTACCAAAGTTTACTCTGCCCCATCCATGGTAAATGTTTCTCTGATCTGAGATTATCCAATGGTTATATTTGAGAGTGAGACTCTGTCAAGTCGTTCTCTGTCAAGTGATTCCATCTGAGCAGTATGGACATTAAAACAAGCTGACTATTAAGCATGGATGTTTAAAATGGGAGGCGACGAAGGCCACGGAGATTCAGGCCATGCATGAACATGAACCTGGATCTGCCAGAGCCATTTCGGAAAGAGCCCATACTGCTGTTTTTTGTGAAATGAAAGGCAAGTAATTTGTATTGATGGTGATAGATTGGCTCCCGACTCTCAGTGGATTAGCTGATGGTGGTGCGCATGTTCTCGGATGGGCGCTTTGGGCGGAAAATTCGCTGAGCGGGAAGTATGCATTCATGCATACTGAGAGGCGCCTATTCGTCTCAAAAGGACCCCTTTTCTCCTGAAAGAGATACCATTGGCAGATAAATCCGTTGAGGGTACGGGACGCTATCCCGTCCAGAGGGACGCCGTGGATGGGGGCACATGTTCCAAATGACCCCTGTATCCGCCCCTGGTCAAAATGGCCTCGAGGAAGTTTCATGTGGCTATTTCACTCAGTCGATCAGCTGATGTTACAACAATCAGCTAGCGCTCATGTCACAGCGGTCACGCACAACACTCGTTTTTTTCTCCGCTCGCGCCCTTTCTTTGTAGTTACCGCAGTGACAGTCAGTTACAGTGAAGGTGAACCGGTCGAAGTGGTCAAGCCGTGGAAGTGGTGCACTGTGGGGGCCTGAGTAAAGTAGGTGGGATGCCCAAGAATTAACGGGCGTTGTCAATATCGGTAGCTGTCTGATTCACGTTCTAACGGGACGTTTTGAGAACCCAGGCGGTGTTTGACGTGAGCTGAGGAAATATTTTCGTGCTGCTTCTCGTTGGCGGCGGCCATTTAGCTCCCACAATGAAGATCGCATTCTCTTCTGTGTGCAACAAGGAGCACTACTTTTTATACGAAAGCAAATTGTAAGTAGAACGGATGCTAGCATTTCTGGTTGCTTTGTTAGTGGATTGGGGTACAGCCCATACTTTATTTTTGATGGTTGTCTTCGGTGGTACCGGTTCAAGCTGCATAATCTTTTCCAAAACGTGGTACGAAGCATTGCTGGCCTTTGGGTGCGCTCCACGCACGTCTGGGGACCCCTTGGATATATATATATATATATATATATATATATATCTTCAGGACTTTGTAAATGAAGACCTATCTCCTCCCGTTCAACAAGTTTTCTAGACAATATAGACCCACTTCCCTACAAAAACAAGGGCCTTCGCCCATTTCACCCCCCCACACCACCACCACCACCTCTAATCTAGCCACTTGTAAACAGGATGACAAGCTTTTTCGTGTTGAGCTCCCCGATATATTTTTTATCTGCACTGAGCAAGTAAAAAGGTGCCTGAAAATAGCAATTAGCCATTGATGTTCACGCTTGTTCTAGTTTGTTTCATTGATCCGAGCTGAAACTGTCTTTTAGCGTACATTTTGTTTTGCATTTTCCTTACAATTACACTTGCTTTTTCATTGGTTAAAATATTACGATTTATGCATGTCTTTTTCAAAAGTTTGGTACCTGCAATGACAGAAAATAGTCAATATCTTGTTTTCAGAATGTCTTGAGGGCAACTTGCTTGATTAAATCATGGCAAATGCACCACACATACCCAACTCGACGTATTTACTACTGACGAGAATTTACTGCGACTTGTTTACTATGTTCAACTTTGATATGAAACAGATTAAAGTTATAAGTAGTGAATTCAAACTTACGTCAGTGTAGTAAATAGTAAGTAGTAAAAACGTTTATTGAACAGGCTACAGCTAGGTTTACCACCACGTGTACGAATTCTATTTCATCCGCTATGCACCTCAGTCCATGGTGAATTTTAGGATTGATGACATTGGCTGACCAATGAAAACCAAACTGCTCTGCCTCTACTCATCCAGATACTGAAAATATCAATGCATCTCCAATTTACTGCTGACTTTGCACTGGTTTTGTTCAAAGCCTCTTGTTCACACTTCTCCAGCTACGTGCTGATCAGCTTGCCTTGATACGGCACCAGAAACGCCTTGGTGCTGGCTTGTTAAGCCGGCCGGGGCGGGGCGGCGGCGGATATCCCCCGGTCGGTTTGCACCTGTAGCCTGAGCCTGACCACCGCCGGCGGTACGAAAGTGCCCTGTCTCACGCCAATCTATCGCTACATCACGCTGGCGGAGGGGAACGGATCCTGATGTCAGATGTGGGTGCCGCTCGACCAGTCCATAGGCTGGATGCGTTAGGTTGTGCGATGCTTTGTTGGCGACTCGGGAAGCTACTGAGCTTTGGCTGACAGGTCATAATGACTGTAGTAGTCTCGGCAGTCATCTCCCTTCAAAGTGCCAGGTGTATTTGTAGCCACCACAAGCCAAGTGGAAGCGCATATTTCGTAGACTGCCTGGACGGTGATATCTGAACCATGAAAGACGTGGCAGTCCTGCTGATGGCAGACGCAGAGGAATTTTGCAACTAATGTAAGTGAGGTGGATATGCCGACGCCTTAGCAAAAAGAGACCGACACCTCCTTGTCTGCTGACTGTGATTAGCAGGCATGCCTCGGTATTCCGCGTTGATCTGGTGTGAAGCCAAGAGAGGTGGAGGAAGTAGGGCGATGGTGGGTGCATGTGGGCTGTGGGCGGAGGAGGAGGGACAGTTAGTGGTCACGGACCCCCCCGTGATGAACGTCTCTCACTACGACTGTGAAATCCATCCATTGTCGCCAGCTGATGATGTTGGTGGAGAAGCGGGTTATGGCTGCTGGCTAGTCCGCCCATTGTCGTCAGCTCGTGATGTTGGTGGAGAATCAGGTTATGACTGCTCGCTAGTCCGTCCATTGTCGCCAGCTCGTGATGTTGGTGGAGAAGCGGGTTATGACTGCTCGCTCGTCCGTCCATTGTCACCAGCTGGTGATGCTGGTGGAGAAGCGGGCTACGACTTCTCGCCAGTCAGTGCGACGTGGCGTCGACAGGAAACATGCTACCGTTCCCCAGCCAAAGCGGAGCTATGCATTTCAGGTGAAATAACAACACTGATGTTCTGCGCGCCGTACGGCGCCTCTAACGTCCCGCTCGAACCCTCGGCCTGACATATAGACGCTGGCCACACGGAGGTGGACCATGTGAGTGGGCCGGGCTGGAGTGTGCGGGCGGCGGGGCGCCGGCGCGGCATCTGTCGCTGCCTCTCACGCCGACACGGCCTCGTAAACAGTTTACTGCCGCGGCAACGGGACCACGCACGCCGGTCGCAGACGGCCTGCAGAGGTAAAAACGGCCACAACACACCATAAACCGGCCATCAATGACAGGGGAGCGGCAATACTTTTTCATCAAATTTCTGCTTAACTCGAGACCAGTCGTCGCGACGCCTGTCACGCGCCGGCGGAAACCGACAGTGAGTTTTGCAGCGTGTTGCGTGTGGGGAGACTTGCGATTGTGTCTGGTCACTCCTTGCCGTGGTCTTCCCAGAAGCCAATCTCCATATCCATTTTTTTTTCATCGTTCGAGTTTCAGAAAAGCCAGGGCCGTTGCACAGATGTACTGGAGCACCTTCTTTTCTATGACGGTCAGATAAGTTTGGTTTTTCTTTTGTATGCTGCGCTTATGGTCAAAGGCACCTCGAAGTGGAGTAGACCTGAACACAGCCGTTGATGCATTCGGCTTTGCGCTGTCAGATTTCCCAGCTACTCCCAGGTCGATATTTGAACTTTGCGCCTGCCTTTATCAAAATGTCTCGTAGTCTGCGCACAGACTACGAGACCACAGAGACCACAGACAGCACACAGACTACGAGACGCAGAGTGCAGACCACAGAGACAGCGGACCACAGATACAGCAGACACCGCAGAGACAGCAGACACAGCAGACAGCAGAGACAGCAGACACAGCAAAGACAACAGATACTGCAGATACATCAGACACTGGATACACAGCAGAGCGCAGACCACAGACAGCAGACACAGCAGAGTGCAGACCATAGAGACAGCGGACACAGCAGAAACAGCAGACACAGCAGAGCGCAGACCACAGAGACAGCAGACGCAGCAGAGTCGGTGCCGTTGCACTTTTCATTGCCGGTCCCACAGCAGCCTGCCACTGGCTAAGGACCACTTCCAACACCTTCTGCTACTGGGAAAGAACCAATTCCGTCACCTTCTGCCACTGGGAACGGACCAGTTCAGTCACCTTCTGTCACTGGCTAAGGACCAGTTCCGTCACCTTCTGGCACTGGAAACTTCTTCCGACACCTTCAATAACGCTCTGTGCCCACATTCAATAACGCTCCGTATCCACATTCAATAACGCTCCGTGCCCCCGTCCAATAACGTTCCTTGCCCACATTCAATGACGCTCCGTACCCTCATTCAATAACGTTCCATGTCCACGTCCAATAACGCTCCGTGCCCTCATTCAATAACGCTCCGTGCCCACATTCAAGAACGCTACGTGTCCACATCCGAAATTCGTGGCGACGCTCATGACGACTTGGCTGATACCTCGCGCTCATCCACAGCCGAGTATGTGGCGGATTTTTCATTCCAGGTCACGCAGGCTCAGGAGCAAGATGAAGCGAACAAACCTGGGATATTGATCAGCATTAGAAGCAATCAGTAATTGTAATTCTCACAACAGGTTCAATACCAAATAGTTTTTAAGAGTTAAGTTAGCTTAGAATAGTTTTTCTGCTAAAAAAGAAGAACTAAACTTACGAATATCAGCCAATAACGATACATTTATAAATTTTGTGGAAATGCACTGGCCTGTATTGTCTCGACGCATGACTACCAAATGACAAAATTAGCGCAATAGTTAAATCAGCGAGGTGTATGGTAAAGGCCTTACCGCGGCAGCGGGAAGTGAAATTAGGAAAACAAATTCTACTTCATGGATGTCAAACAAGTTTATACATACATAGTTGATACTCCCGATATGCTCACAATGCCCAAGCAATAAAATATTCGCACGGCAACTCATGTGTAGGATATTTTTTTACAGCGAGTGATTGTCTGACTTCCACATCTGAGAGTATGAGCTTTGGAATATAAAATGGCTTGATGAGAATCATACCAGAAAGCGCTCCATATAACATGGCTTTCTGCTTATTTCCATGCCATAAATTGTTCTTGTTATGCATGTGAAACCTGTAATAACTGATTGAAGCTAATTCATTATTAATATTAAATGCAGCATGATCAACACTTAAATATGGCTCAGCGAAGGGAGTCTCGCCCCCCTAAGCAACCAAAAATGCACTAGATGAAACAATTAATTTTTTAGATTTTCACAACGCAAAACGAGAACCTTTCAATGCGCTCTGCGCTTGAACAGCCGTCCCAGTTTCATCACATTTTTGTTTTTGGCTAAACCCGGCTTAAGAAGCTCCCGGCTGCGCCCCTTTGCATGCTATACTTTTTTTGTTCGAATCCAACATGTTCTAGTTGAAACCAAGAATGACATCCTTTATACCAGGAAGGACTGTCAGCAACCTGGCGTGGAGCATGTTGCCGTTGTGAACGCCCCTCATGCCACGTGTCGATCACTGAGCGTACCTGGTGTGGAGCTGTCCGCCTCCACCAACACGTGAACGTGGACACCCGCGGTCTGGAGATGCCCTGTGTTGGCGAGGTGTCCTCCAGCCTCTGGCAACACTCGGGCTCGCCACGAACCCTCTCAGACGGCTGCTGCAGTCGGAGCCGCCGCCGCCGCCGCCGCCGCCGCCCTGGTCGCAAGAGTCGCCCGGCGCCCTGACCGACGGCCAGTTTGTGTCAGAGTTCGGCGCCTGGCTTTCTGGACGACTGGGCGCCCGAGGATGCGGCGGCGGTGCAGGCGGAGAGTGGGGTAAGGGGAGGGGCTAGGTCGAGGGGGGGGGGGAGTGTATAGCTGCCAGTGAGCTACCATCCTCACACAATATGTGCGTGCGTCCGTCGCACCAATCAGCATTATACTCTATGTGCAATATTCGCCAGCTGCCGTAAGAAACGACTCGGCACCGTCACTCGCGCCGGGCAGCCTCGTACGCAGCCGACACTCTACTCTATGTGGCGTCGGCGTTGATGTCGATCCACGCGGATGTAGTCTCTCGTTCATCGGATGAAGTCGCGGAGCACGATTGTGTCTCAGTTCGGATGTTGCGAAGCACTATCTCGGACCAATGGTGTTATCAAATGTGGGGGAAGACCTCTGACTATATCAATATATATATATATATATATATATATATATATATATATATATATATATACACCTGTATACACCATACCTATATACCACTATACCTATACACCAATGTACTCGTATGCCACTATATCTATATACGACTATGCCTAAATACCATGCATATATACCTCCGCCCCGTCACTCTCCCCCGCCGTGAGCTCATCAGCCCGCCGATGCTCGTAGTGGACATCCCTTCAATGGGCGCGTGCAGTATGGGCGGTGTTTTGTGCCAGCTGATAGCCGTGTGGTTTGTGTGTTGATGGCGGTGTTGCAACCGCGGCGGCGCCACAACACAGCCGCCGCTTCGTCGAACCGCCGCGGCCGGGCACGAAGCCGGCGCACCGATGGACGAAAACAGCCGCACAGTTCCGAGAACGGCCGATCGCTCTTCGGCCGGCAGTTGCACGAAACTCGAACGGAAGCTTCGTGGGAGTCGGACGGTGCCGTCTGAATGGCGGACAGCCAGGCAGTTCCGACCATATGGGGCATGAACCGGCATAACTGTGGTTTTATGAGGCCCGGTCGGTGGTTGACATTTTGTCATCTCCGGCGACACTTTGAGCGGCGATTGGCCATGGGAATCAACACACGCTTCGGGAGCGCGATTCGCACGCGCTCCAGCAACACTTGGGAGTAGAATCCTAGCCGTTGCTGAGCATTTTTCGACCTCTGTGATTTCATTCGGCCCTGTCTTCCGGAAATGAATTTTGTTGGTGCTGGTATGTAATGATTGTATGAAAGTGATATCGGAGTGGAATTGGTTATGTCTTAAATGAACTTGCTTGCAAAAGCAGGCTTTATGAAGTATTTTGCAATGCGCTGCTATGCAATGTGCTTGCAGTTCTCATTTGAATACTTTGGTTGATATAGGATCATGGGCCATGTCCGAAATATCACATAATATTTCTACCATTGATCCTTTAAGTTTCGCCGGAAAGACTCGGAAGGTTCGAAAGATGAGCACATACCATTTTAAATCTGGTCATGTGCTGATTACCAAGATGTAAGTCTTATCAGCATTTACCGATCGCTTAAAAAACGCTTTGGTCGATTTTGCAGTGGTTTCAAATAGCCGGGTCGACTGCTTAAGCTATAGTCATGAAGCTGTCTTATTTTTGGCATCAATGCCCATAGATGTGTCGTCCCGCGATAAAACTACATTATATATCTACAATGTGGCTTTCTCGTGAGGAAAATTATGTAATAACCACAAGAGGTTGCATCGGCCGTGACGCGTCACAACATCGCTGCCACTCCGTCGGCCGCGTTGGTCGGCCGTGCCCCCGTGCCCCCCCCCCCCCCGGTACACGCCCGGATCTCGACACAACACACACGAGCTCTCCACTGTGCCGGCCGGCGCGACCGCCCCGCGGCCGGACCGATTTTCGGCAACGAGCTCGGAACGATGACTGGGCGCGTTCGGGCGCAGTTTCTGGAACCGGCCCGCCGGCCGAACCCGGTCGGGAATTCCGTCGCGTGGCCCGGCTCTTGCCGCGGCGGTTTCACAAGACACTCGGTTTCCGTGAAGCGCGTCTTTCGCCGGAGCCGCGGTGGTCGTGTCGGCCGGCGATGTCGTTCTGCGCCGCACTTTGAGAGGCTGGCGAGTGAGCTGAATACCAAGGGAACAGCTCTGCATTTGGCGTTGTTTCGTCAAGTTGAAATTAGACTGTCAGGTTCGGCAGTAATGAAATCGAATGGCATATGCACGCGCACACACCGGCATTGATACAATAATCGACCCAGCAAAGGCGGAGCCCGTCTGCCGGACGCACCGAAACGAAACGGGACCCCCGACACGATTAGCGCCGTTTACATCTGCGTCACGATTGGCGCCATTCACACACTCGTCTGACGCGGTAGCTACGCCGTGAGATTGTTCGCTTTGTCGGCAATTGAAAACTGGCATTCCCCAACCATTAATGTTAATTGCCCAACGCACGGTGAAAGGTCATGGTAAGTTCTGTCCGCCCAGCCCACGCCGACTCGGCGCCGCCGGTACACTAAATGTCAAAGTCGGTCGGGAGGCGCGTCGGCGTCTGATCAGTCCACCTGGACGACGGTACGGCAACGACCACCGCTGCCATTTAGACGATGATGCACATATTATGGGGTGGAACAAGACACAGACTGACATGGATTGAGGTTCGGCGAGGTACAGTGGAGCAAAGTGCGACAGAAATGGGACGCACGAAACAACGTTCACGTTTGATTTATTGCACTTTCGCCGTCAATGGGCCGAGCGTTCAGTCACAGATAGGAGACAGGTTCGCCGTAAAATCTTTGTCGTCTGGCATCGCGGCAGGACTGGCAGCTCGTCGGTCAGCCGGCGGACACCGCCGTCACTGACGGCCGCACCGGCCGCGAAAGTGAGCAGAGACAGACGTGGCGCGGCTGACCATATGCGCCGACCGTGCCGCCGCCGCGCCGGCCAGCAAGAAGTGTGACCCACTGCCCGCCGGCACGACCCGGCACGCCGCCGCGGTTGGCCTTCTCCCGAGTGTCACCGGCGCCACCGACCGCCACCTTCGTCTGGCGTAGTCCGACACCGGCTCGTACCTCACCGCACATCACTGTACATCACGATGCCTCACCGCACCTCACGATGCCTCACTGTACCTCACTGTACATCACAATACCTCATTGTATCTAACTGTACCCTACTGTACCTGAATGTGCATCATTGTACTTGTACACCTGTGCATCATTGTACACCTCATCGTACCTCACGAAACCTCATCGTACCTCACGATACCTCACCGTACCTCACGATACCTCACTGCACCTCACAATACCTCACCGTACCTCACCGTACCTCACAATACCTCACCGTATCTAACTGTACCTGAATGTGCATCGCTGTACTTCACCACACCTCACCGTACCCCACAGTACCTCACCGTAACTCATTGCGCTCATTGTACCTGTTGCTTAACATACATGGTTCTAGTTCTGAACACAATTCCCCAATCATTGCTGAAGCCGCAAAAAAATGGATGCTCAATGGTGGTGTCAGGAATGGAGGTGAAATTTTTCCGGACTCATTGAAAGGCATGCAGAACACTTCAAATCGGCTTCGAACAGTTTCAAACTGGACTTGGCATAATACGGTCCCATTGACCGGACTGCTAAGAAAGTCATTTGGTTGAAGCATATTTAAATTCACATGGGAAGTGAGAATGTGACACTTATCTATCCGGCTTTGCTCAATGGTGACAGTCATTACGTTTTCCTGAGCGGCATTTTCCTTTAAAAATGGTCATCTTCAACAGCTCATCACATACTCTGAGGTGATCGGACCTCGATCGGATCGGCGACCTCGACTTCTGCACGTACCGTAGCAGCTGCGATTAACCCATACAAGTGACAAGAACACTTCTTTGAAGCCATTTCTCACACACCATTGCACCAAACAAGAAATACTGCGGATATTACCCGCCTGCTGGTGACGTACGTCATGAGAGCACACGGGGAGGGCATCGGATCGCGCACCTGGTCTCTGGGTGCGGCAGTCATAACTCGCTCGAAATGGGCGCACCTTGAGGCCACGGGCCGGTGCAGCGTACCGTCCCACCCGCTGGACGGGTGGACTTCCGCTCACTGGTGTCGTGCGTCACCGGATCCCTCTGTCCTGACACAATAACCCACCCGTCCACCCGCTGACGCAGTGAAGCCCACGACAAAAATGCACCCATGACCTAAATCGGCTCTTCGGCATGGCGCACCTGCGCTTTGCACCGAACCGCGCGCTGCGGGAATCGCGCGCCGTTGCGCTGCTGCCTGGAAGACGCACGATCGCGTCGCATGCGCCGGCCGGGCTACACGTCTGAGGATAATGTCGGCGGCGGCACCTCGTCGCATGCGCCGGCCGGGGTACACGTTTGAGGATAATGTCGGGGTACATGCGCCGGCCGGGCTACACGTCTGAGGATAATGTCGGCGGCGGCATCTCGGCGAGCCGGGCACACCCTGGTTGTAGCCGGGCACAGCCTGGTTGACGCACGATCGCGTCGCATGCGCCGGCCGGGCACACGTTTGAGGATAATGTCGGCGGCGGCACCTCGGCGCCGGCCGGGGCACACGTTTGAGGATAATGTCGGCGGCGGCACCTCGGCGCCGGCCGGGGCACACGTCTGAGGATAATGTCGGCGGCGGCACCTCGGCGAGCCGGGCACACCCTGGCTGAAGCCGGAAGCGTGGCTGGGCAGAGGAGCAGCCAAGCCTTGCCACGGGAGCCGTCTGGCCAAGAGACGGGCCAGGCGCCACCGCCATGCCCGGACGGCAGTCGTCATTCGTGACGGAGTGCCCGCCTCTGGAGCGTGCACCCCTGATGCAGATGCAGATACGGATACAGATACCAACACATGTACAGATACAGATACATATACAGATACAAACACATGTACAGATACAGGTACAGATACAGATACAGATACAGATACAGATACAGATACAGATATAGATCAGATACAGATATAGATGCAGATATAGATGGAGATATAGATGCAGATTCAGATATATATATGCATATATATATATATATATATATATGCAGATACAGGTACAGCTACGGATACAGATACAAATACAGATACAGACACAGATACAGATACAGATGCAGATGAAGACCGGTACTAAAGCAATTCACAATGAGCTTGCGGCCATTACTACCTCTCGTCAACCACACCAGACCTCGGGTCATAGGTCGTCGTGACACGCATACACCAATCGTCGGTCACAAAAACACAACACAAGAAAATAGCGGAATGTGGAACGGTGTGTCAACCGGGTGCCCAGCACAGGTACCGCCCAAGGCGGCGGCCCAGCACAGCGTCCGGCACAGGTACCGCCCAAGGCGGCGGCCCAGCACAGCGTCCGGCACAGGTACCGCCCAAGGCGGCGGCCCAGCACAGCGTCCGGCACAGGTACCGCCCAAGGCGGCGGCCCAGCACAGCGTCTGGCACAGGTACCGCCCAAGGCGGCGCACACAGCGCGGCACAATACCGTCCAAGGCGGCGGCCCAGCACAGCGTCCGGCACAGGTACCGCCCAAGGGCCAGACAGCGCCGGCACAGGTACGCCCAGGCGGCCGGCCCACACAGCGCCGGCGGGACCCCCCCACGGGGGGGGCCCCCCCCGGGCCCCGGGAGGGGCCCCCCCAAGGCGGCGGGCCAACACGGTGGCCGGCGGCTGCAACAGTTGGGGCGGTATCGCGTCATACATGGCGTCCGGCAGCTGAATCGCCCCCTGTCCATCTCTGCACGAGGCTGGGGAACGCACCAGACGCGGCCCGCCCGGCCGGCGGGACTGACCCGAGTCTCCGCCACAGTGCACACTGTGATAACTCGAGGACAAAACTGGCCATAAATAATTGCGGACAAAGTATGCTAGTTACAGGGGCGATTTGGGTCTTATTCGAAAGAGCTTCACATTTTGAACATATGGAGAAGCTCTATTGTCTTAAAGATTGCTTAACCCAGGAATTTCAGAGGTAATACCCACTAGAGGAAAGGGAACATTCCCCTCCCCTCATTTTGCTTCCGCCAAATATCTCGGGAACCAATTGAGATAGACAGCTCAAATTGTGCACACACCTACATGAGTATCTAGTGTACCTTGTTTTATAAGATCGACGTCCGGTCATACATAGTGACATCATAATGACGTCATAAGCGAAGTCCATGGGCACTCATATATTTGATAATTATTAGTTAGCGTTTGCTATGCGAGCATTCTGCACTGTAAATGTGACCTAATAATTGCTCCGCAGAGTAAATCCAAGATCTCCATGTCTTAAGTGGCTGAAATTATTTCAAAATACATCCCTAAGATATGACACACAGGTAAAATGTGGGTCTCTGAAGGCACGTCGAGCCGTGTTCCCGTCGTTAGACGTGCCTACCACCCGCACATGGCTGATCCACGACAAGATCCAGTCTCTCCCGGAACTGCTAATGTAATTCCTTCCTTCTTTCTTTCACACGCATCTTGTTTTCTTCGCCAGACACTACCCACACTTTGACCGACAGGCGGTAAGAAATGTGAAGAAGGCACTCAAAGCATCGAATTCAGGCATGCATAGTTGAGAGACCGAGCTGGCATGTACCCTCGCGGGCAGGTCGAGCCGCGGCAGCAGACATGTCATGCTGTCATGCTGCTGCCGGTGTTGGTCAGAGCGTTCGCCACCTTGCTGTCAATCATGGTGAGTTGAAGATTGTACGCCACTCCGAAACTGGTACCGTTTGTTGCAGCGACGTAGGTCGTCCTCAGTAGACGTATCTCGGATTTAACACTGTCCCATTCTTTCCGGGAGGCCTCTGCTGTCTGGCGCTTGTACTGGATCCGCAACGGCCGGCAGAAGCGGATTGAAGACGGCGTGGGTTGGTCCAGACGCAAGTGCCACCCACTGTTAGTTGCAAAGGCATCAGAGTGGTACAGAATATATTTTGTTCTGCAGCTTCGTCGCCGTCTCCCATCTGTTTGTATACAGCTTGCCCTGTGGCCTCGTGAAATTCCCATTTGACGTGAAGTACGGCCGAAGTGCAGGTGCTGGATGACGTCGACTGCTGGTCGGCAGGTGAAGCTGAGTCCGTACGGGCGACAGACGGCAGACATGCCACCAGCCGCTGCGTCGTATGATCCAGGAGAGCCTGTAGAGAGCTGACGTATGATCCAGGAGAGCTGACTTCTCGGTGAATTGCATGCCGTTCACTGCCGGATAGCACTCTACCTTGGCCTCATGCACCTTTCCATAGGCAGGCAGGATGTCTGTCTTCGCCGCATCATTCGTCACTCGGCGGACCATACGGTAGCCGTGCACAGACAAGTCAGCTGACACACACATTGCCACCGCCCGGTCTCCTGACACGCGCTCGGGTTGGCTCGCTTTAGAGCTTCTGAGAACCCGGCGAATCTTGCTGGGCCGATTCGGTTATTCCCCCACCTGTCGCAGCACGAAAGCCGCGTCCTTCATGCCCTCAGCACAATCACTTTGCCTAGCAGCCTCCACGAGCTACAGAGAACTGTGCTGTTGAGCAACTCTTGAGGCGCCCGACACTGAGAACGGGGCTGAGCTGATCGTAGATTCTACCTGGTCGCCCTCGCGCTCCCTCCACGGCCTCGTAATCAAGGCAGGTCTTAGCTTCATCATCACTCACGACGTGGTAACCACGCTTTAGGGACACGTAGAACACCTCGTCTCCCGAAAGATAAGTCGCAAACTGACTTCTGAATTTACCCTGGGCTCGCTTATACTTAGCCGACTTTCCTTTTAAGTTCTTGGTGATCAAGTCGGTCGCCATTTCGACAATCGACAATCAAGTCGGTCCACAATCGACGACTCAATCGGGAGATAGTCCTGAGGGATTTCCTCCATAACCAACTGCAAACTGTAAGTAAATACATGAGCATAATAGTTTCCACGCCCAAACGCTTTTGCACTGGTTAACAAGTCCACTAATTCCTCTGCTGACAAGCACCTCCATGTTCACTGTATGCAAAATCTAACCACACTGACCAGACCATTACAGGCAAGGACAGCTCCCCTGCCATGGGAAACGCTCTACTCGACCTATCTCGACTTAGTCGCCTCGTCAGTTAGGGTATATTTTTTTTTGCACCGCGATCGCTGGATCAGGCTACCCGGTCAAAACGCCGTGACGCGCCAGCCGGCGCGTCACGGCGTCTGACTGGGGCTTCCCCGTGCCGGCCACCGCATCGCACCGCGACCTGCCGGGATACAATTGATCACTACCGGTGCTAGAGCAGATAGGAGCAGCTGAAACTTACGGTACATATAGTCAAAGGATCGCTGATTTCATTGTGATTGGTCTCTGGTTGTGCGCTGTTGTGCGTATTTTTACAACCTTAATCGAACTTGGAGGTACTAAAAATTGAACGACCGTTGTAATGACTGATTTTTTTAATCAAAAATAGAATATTGTGAATCGTTCTATGCCTTTCTGAATTGCTTAACGCATTGAGAATGTTCTCAGCTATCATTTCATACCTCAATGAATTGTTTTTACACACTGTACACACTGTAATTGTTGAGTGTGTTATGCAATATCAAGTAAGTCTCTTATTAAGTCTAAACGCTTTATAACTTTATATAGGGTGTACCTAGCAGTGGATTCAGCACCTTCCTTCGGGATGTGATGCTGATGAGATTGTCTATGGTAGCACAATGGGAGTGTGTTATGCAATAGCAAGTGAATTGGTGCTAGATAGGCTGCGATATATAGCTTCCTAGGAACTTGAGATGAGGGATTGATTGGGGTGAGAGTATATACATTTCTAGTACCTTTTCCAGATAGGCTTAACCCAGATGGGCCCCTGTGGCTCTTATTAAGCCTTGACACTTTATGACTTTATGACTTTATGAATTGTCCAGGTTTTTAGAATGCATCTTACCTTTAGCAGTCGTCAAACTCCGACAACATTTGTGCACGCGTGCATCGTTTTTTTCACACGTAATGTTGTCCATGTTCATGGACTTGTTACTAAGTCAAATTTTGTGAAAATTGTCATAAAAACTGTGACCTGGTGTGCGTCAAGCATTTGCTCATGCCATGGCGCCACGTACATGGCATACAAAAATGGTCGAGAAATGCATTTCTGGCCAGTTTTTCCCTCGAGTTATCACACTGTGCAGTGGCGAGACTGGCGGACAGCGACTCTGGTTCTCCCCCAGGAGCCGAATGTTGTGCGTTGGGCGCATGGTGTGGGACGCAGCCAGATTCTGCGCGCTGAGCCAGCCCAGTTTTCTCAGCAGATCCGAAATGTGATCTATTTTCTTTTGCGGCCGAAAATGACTTTCGGTGCACAGTTGCGGACTTGTTTAATGCGAGACAGTTTCCTTTGTGTTCCATTCCCATTTGCCGAAATGCAATACCGGATTTGTGAGAGCACCAAGGCGTTGACCAGGATTGAGATGACGGTAAGTGACAGGTGGCTCCTGAGATGCGACGGACCACCCGAAACTCAAAAACAGCGCCTCGTAGCATTGGCGACGGGCGAGTCCCAGCTAAATCAGCGATTAAAGACCAGTCCAGTTAATTTGAACCTTTTACCACGAATCAAAATTTGAGTGAGATCACCATCTTGGACAACCACTGCGTCCTCAGCGAGCAGGCTGAGGTCGTTGGGGAAAGCGCAGTATAGAAAATTGGCCAAGGGCTGATCTTTGACAACTTCGATTCTGTTGAGCAGCGGTGCAGATTTTCTGCAGCCAGCGTCACTGTTAGTGAGGCTGACACTTCCCGGTGTAAGCTGGGAGCCAGGTAATATCGACACCGGGGAGTCGTAGTTTTGACAAAAGTTTTGAATGGCCCATCACATCAAAACATTTACTCACATTCAAAAAGAAAAGCAAGGACCATCACGGCCATTTTCAAAATACATATTGAGGTCAGAGCGGTTTCTGTAGAATGACGGTGGTGGAACCTGTGTTGAAAGAGAGATAAGGGATGATTTTGTGATAAATAGTAGTAGAGCTGCTGATGGGCGCCGCTCTTCAACTTTCGCAATGATGACAACGATGCAGGCGGCACGAAGTTGGAAAGACTTCTGGGATCACCGAACATAAAGATGAGGTGGACGAGATGGGATCACCGAACATAAAGATGAGGTGGACGAGATGGGATCACCGAACATAAAGATGAGGTGGACGAGATGGGATCACCGAACATAAAGATGAGGTGGACGAGATGGGATCACCGAACATAAAGATAGTGAAGATGGGATCACCGAACATAAAGATGAGGTGGACGAGATGGGATCACCGAACATAAAGATGAGGTGGACGAGATGGGATCACCAAACATAAAGATGAGGTGGACGAGATGGGATCACCGAACATAAAGATGAGGTGGACGAGAGAGCTCTCCCAGGATTGAGAAGCTTCCCAGTGAGAAAGGCTGGACTTGACGGAATGCAGGATACCGATCCGATTAAAACAAAGTCTCGACATTTGGATGCTGATGCCGTTTTCACCTCAGGCTGACGATGAACCCATCCCAACGACGATGGCTTGCAGTTGTGACAGCGTTAACGTCATCAGGGTGAGTGCTCGGCCACAAAAGGCAGGCGGTGGGCAGGGTTCGGCGTGTACCCACACTCCCCACCTCGCCCGCCACGCCAGGTCGCACGGTCAACAACGCCAAGTGGCTCGGCTGGTCAGGTGTTGCATCAGGCAGCTCCCACACAGAGCGGTGTCCGTCCTCCCGGATGTGATAACATCCTGCTGCCGACGGCCGACCTCACGTGCTGCCACACAGAGCGGTGGCCGTCCTCCCGGATGTGATAGCATCCCGCTGCCGACGGCCGACCTCACGTGCTGCCACACAGAGCGGTGTCCGTCCTCCCGGATGTGATAACATCCCGCTGCCGACGGCCGACCTCACGTGCTGCCACCCAGAGCGGTGTTCGTCCTGCCGGATGTGATAACATCCCGCTGCCGACGGCCGACCTCACGTGCTGCCACACAGAGCGGTGTCCGTCCTCCCGGATGTGTTGGACATCCCGCTGCCGACGGCCGACCTCACGTGCTGCCACCCAGAGCGGTGTTCGTCCTCCCGGATGTGATAACATCCCGCTGCCGACGGCCGACCTCACGTGCTGCCACCCAGAGCGGTGTCTGTCCTCCCGGACGTGTTGGACATCCCGCTGCCGACGGCCGACCTCACGTGCTGCCACACATAGCGGTGTCTGTCATCCCGGATGTGATAACATCCCGCTGCCGACGGCCGACCTCACGTGCTGCCACACAGAGCGGTGTCCGTCCTCCCGGATGTGATAACATCCCGCTGCCGACGGCCGACCTCACGTGCTGCCACACAGAGCGGTGTCCGTCCTCCCGGATGTGATAACATCCCGCTGCCGACGGCTGACCTCACGTGCTGCCACACAGAGCGGTGTCCGTCCTCCCGGATGTGATAACATCCCGCTGCCGACGGCCGACCTCACATTCTGCCACACAGAGCGTGTCCGTCCTCCCGGATGTGTTGGACATCCCGCTGCCGACGGCCGACCTCACGTGCTGCCACACAGAGCGGTGTCCGTCATCCCGGATGTGTTGGACATCCCGCTGCCGACGGCCGACCTCACGTGCTGCCACACAGAGCGGTGTCTGTCCTCCCGGATGTGATAACATCCCGCTGCCGACGGCCGACCTCACGTGCTGCCACACAGAGCGGTGGCCGTCCTCCCGGATGTGATAACATCCCGCTGCCGACGGCCGACCTCACGTGCTGCCACACAGAGCGGTGTCCGTCCTCCCGGATGTGATAACATCCCGCTGCCGACGGCCGACCTCACGTGCTGCCACACAGAGCGGTGTCTGTCCTCCCGGATGTGATAACATCCCGCTGCCGACGGCCGACCTCACGTGCTGCCACACAGAGCGGTGTCCGTCCTCCCGGATGTGATAACATCCCGCTGCCGACGGCCGACCTCACGTGCTGCCACCCAGAGCGGTGGCCGTCCTCCCGGATGTGATAACATCCCGCTGCCGACGGCCGACCTCACGTGCTGCCATACAGCGCGATGTCAGTCCTCCTCCGGATGTGTCGCTGGATGTCGCCACGACAATCTCGCCCAGTAGCGCATCGTACCTCTTAGCTGACGTCCATATAGTCGGTCGCCCGTGGCCGTACGTTGCCAGCGCCAGGGGCGCCGAGACATGAGCTCTAGTTGATTCTATAACGGCTGGTGCGCCAGGGTTCCGGATGGGTCGCCAGGGTGCCGGATGGGTCGCCAGGGTGCCGGATGGGTCGCCAGGGTGCCGGATGGGTCGCCAGGGTGCCGGATGGGTCGCCAGGGTGCCGGATGGGCCCAGGCCGGATGGGTCGCCAGGGTGCCGGATGCACACGAGCTTGACGGACGCATCAGCACAGCTAGTGGACAAGGACAGGCCAGTAATACGGCCCTCCCAGGTGTATTACTCACCAGCTACCCCCTCAGGGCACCTGGGATGCCTTCCAGAGCCGGGTGGTCCCTTGGCGTCATTTGCAGTGCCGCGCATTACTGCGCCACAGCCGGGTGGTCCCTTGGCGTCATTTGCAGTACCGCGCATTACTGCGCCATTACAGTACATTACAGAGCCGGGGGCCCTTGGCGTCATTTGCAGTACCGCGCATTACTGCGCCATTACCATTCCCTTACAGACCGCCTGGAGTCCCTTGGCGTCATTTGCAGTACCGCGCATTACTGCGCCATTACATACATTCCAGAGCCGGGAGGTCCCTTGGCGTCATTTGCAGTACCGCGCATTACTGCGCCATTGCATTACATTACAGAGCCGGGAGGTCCTTTGGCGTCATTTGCAGTACCGCGCATTACTGTGCCATTACATTCCATTACAGAGCCGGGGGTGCCTTGGCGTCATTTGCAGTACCGCGCATTACTGCGCCATTACATTACATTACAGAGCCGGGTGGTCCCTTGGCGTCATTTGCAGTTCCGCGCATTACTGCGCCATTACATTACATTACAGAGCCGGGTGGTCCCTTGGCGCCATTTGCAGTTCCGCGCATTACTGCGCCACAGCCGTTTGGTCCCTTGGCGTCATTTGCAGTACCGCGCACTACTGCGCCATTACATTACATTACAGAGCCGGGTGGTCCGTTGGCGCCATTTGCAGTTCCGCGCATTACTGCGCCGCGCGGGTGGTCCCTTGGCGTCATTTGCAGTACCGCGCATTACTGCGCATTATTAAACGGTGGTCCCTTGGCGTCATTTGCAGGTCTGCGCACATTACAGAGCACGGGTGGTCCCTTGGTGCCCTTTGCAGTTCCGCGCATTACTGGCGCCCTCAGACCCGTGTGGTCCCTTGGCGTCATTTGCGACCCGTCTGGTCCGGTCTACTTCGCCCGCAGCGTCTGAGTCTGCGCCTGCGCCCGCGACCTTCAGACCCGTCTGGTCCGGTCTTTTCAGACCCGTCTGGTCCGGTCTCTTCAGACCCGTCTGGTCCGGTCTCTTCCGACCCGTTTGGTCCGGTATCTTCAGACACGTCTGGTCCGGTCTCTTCAGATCCGTCTGGTCCGGTCTCCTCAGACCCGTCTGGTCCGGTCTCTTCAGACCCGTCTGGTCCGGTCTCTTCAGACCCGTCTGGTCCGGTCTCTTCCGACCCGTCTGGTCCGGTCTCTTCAGACCCGTCTGGTCCGGTCTCTTCAGACCCGTCTGGTCCGGTCTCTTCAGACCCGTCTGGTCCGGTCTCTTCAGACCCGTTTGGTCCGGTCTCTTCAGACCCGTCTGGTCCGGTCTCTTCAGACCCGTCTGGTCCGGTCTCTTCAGACCCGTCTGGTCCGGTCTCTCCAGACCCGTCTGGTCCGGTCTCTTCAGACCCGTCTGGTCCGGTCTCTTCAGACCCGTCTGGCCCGGTCTCTTCAGACCCGTTTGGTCCGGTATATTCAGACCCGTCTGGTCTGGTATCTTCAGACCCGTCTGGTCCGGTCTCTTCAGACCCGTCTGGTCCGGTATCTTCAGACACGTCTGGTCCGGTCTCTTCAGATCCGTCTGGTCCGGTCTCCTCAGACCCGTCTGGTCCGGTCTCTTCCGACCCGTCTGGTCCGGTCTCTTCCGACCCGTCTAGTCTGGTCTGGTCTCTTCAGACCCGTCTGGTCCGGTATCTTCAGACCCGTCTGGTCCGGTCTCTTCAGACCCGTCTGGCCCGGTCTCTTCAGACCCGTCTGGTCCGGTCTCTTCAGACCCATTTGGTCCGGTATCTTCAGACACGTCTGGCTGGCATGTGCCGATGTCAAGTGATGAGAAACCAACACAGCCCACTGGCGGATCCAGGGTGGGGAGAGGAGAGGAAATTTGAGGCATGTGCTCCTCCCGATATAAATGTGGCGCACCTCTAGAACGTTCGAGTGCACCCGATCGAGTACACGCCCTGTGTTTCTCCCCTCTCGGAATAGAAAGTAACCCCTCAGGAGAAATGGCGTCCCTCCAGAACATGCACCTCCCCCGGCAAAATATCTGGATCCATCCCTGTCGTCTGCCATGTGACAAGAGAACATCGAAAAGGATTGTTCGTGAAAAGGAGACCGATCTGAAATGAAGTACTTTTTGTTCAGAGAAGTAGTGAATTCATCCTGCAACCTCGAACAAACCTGCAATGCAGGATTACAAATCCTTTCATCAAGATCAATAGCACCCTTTAGTGAAACGCAACCAGCAGCCTGACCAGTCTGGTAGTCTGGCAAGTCTGGTAGATGCTTGACAGAGGCAGCCAGCAGTCTGTAAAGTCTGGTAGATGCTTGACAGAGGAAACCAGCAGCATGGCAAGTCTGGTGGATGCTTGACAACTTGGTAAATAGCCGTCATTGAGATAGGAACATTGTTTGGAACGAATGGAAGCACCTGTTAGCTCCTGTCAGTCACCTGTCAGTTCCTGTCAGTGACCTGTCAACTGTGAGTACAAGGTACTTCGACAGTGTAGCCTCTTTACCACGGGCACCATCCATACTGCATTTGTTTCTGATTGGTTTTCGCATTGTTATCTCTCAGAGCTGATCAGAGAGGTGGTAAGTACCGATTATACATAATTGTATGACATAATCCTTTAACTATACTCACGTAATGTTGCCAGCTTGCAATCCGACAAACATTTGCATGGCCACTAGCCATCCTTCACCAATGCAAACTACGTACTTTTCTTGTGAGCGGCATGATCAGCGATCACCGAGACTATTTGCATTGTGAGGATTGGGAGACCATATCTCGGCATGGTCGGGACCGACGAAACGCCAGGCACCATGGTTGCCAGTGGTAGCCATGCGCGAGCGAATTACCTTACGTTGCTGTTTGTGTGCCAATGTGCAGTATACGTAAATTGCACCTGAACAACTGCAGTCACATTAGGCCCGGCTTACCGTTACCGCATGGGTGTGAACTAAATGGTGATAAAAATCCCAAGAAAGAAGCGGCCTGAGAGTGAACGGCCACCCGACGAGCAGCCATCTCAGGTCGGACCTACCCGATATGTGGCGGAGTAAACACACGGAAGACACGCAACAGAGGCAATACTGCCACCGGCCGGCGCACCGGCGCCTCTGCAGCACCTCTCCAGAAGTCGACCGAGGCAACAGCCTCCGGCGGCGGCGAGCCAGAGAGCAGGAGCAGGGGCAGGAGCAGGAACAGGACGCGCGGGTCGGCGGCGGCGGCACGCTCTCGACGGCTCCCGCGCTCGGGCCTCCCGGCGACCTCCGCGTCCGCCGCCGCCAGCGCGTCGTCCGCCGCCGTCTAGACACGGGATTACGGCCGCGTGCAGTGTGGCCAGCCGCGTGTCCACCTGTCGCCGTCCATCCGCCGCCAGACAACGTGGCGACCTGTCGCAGTCCGTCCGACGCGCCGCCGCCAGACGACGCGGCGACGTGGCCGCGCACCTGTGCCAGCCGGCCGTGCTGCACGTGAGCCGCGCTGCAGGCGGCCGCCCGCCGGCCAGCAGACGTCGGCCGGCCTCACACCTGGCCGGGCCGGGCCGCTACGGCTGCTGCTGACACACCATGGTGGTGGCGCGCCGCGAAGGCAGACGACGCGTCGCCTCTGCGCGACATGCCGAGAGCACGTACGCCGCGCGGCGGTGTCGTGCCCCGTCTGGTGTCAGAATTGGCCGCGCGGCGGTGTCGTGCCCCGTCTGGTGTCAGAATTGGCCGCGCGGCGGTGTCGTGCCCCGTCTGGTGTCGGAATTGGCCGCGCGGCGGTGTCGTGCCCCGTCCAGTGTCAGAATTGGCCGCGCGGCGGTGTCGTGCCCCGTCTGGTGTCAGAATTGGCCGCGCGGCGGTGTCGTGCCCCGTCCAGTGTCAGAATTGGCCGCGCGGCGGTGTCGTGCCCCGTCCGGTGTCAGAATTGGCCGCGCGGCGGTGTCGTGCCCCGTCTGGTGTCAGAATTGGCCGCGCGGCGGTGTCGTGCCCCGTCCAGTGTCAGAATTGGCCGCGCGGCGGTGTCGTGCCCCGTCCGGTGTCAGAATTGGCCGCGCGGCGGTGTCGTGCCCCGTCTGATGTGTCAGAATTGGCCGCGCGGCGGTGTCGTGCCCCGTCCAGTGTCAGAATTGGCCGCGCGGCGGTGTCGTGCCCCGTCCGGTGTCAGAATTGGCCGCGCGGCGATGTCGTGCCCCGTCTGGTGTCAGGAATTGGCCGCGCGGCGGTGTCGTGCCCCGTCCAGTGTCAGAATTGGCCGCGCGGCGGTGTCGTGCCCCGTCTGGTGTCAGAATTGGCCGCCGGTAATGTGTCGCGTTGCTGGAAATCCCCGTGTGGCGGTCGCCGGTGGGAACTGCGCACGAACAGAGCACGATCGACATGTGACGGCAGACGAGTGATCAAACACGACACAAGGCAAACACACACATTCAGACTGCTTTTGCTGATGGATATTGGGAGCGGGAACGCGCCGTCTGCCGCCGACCAAGAACGCAGCAGCGACTGCGACGCGAACAGGAGCCTATCGGCGGAGCGCTTCCTGCAGGCTGACGCAACGACGCCGCTCGGCCGCGCGAGACGGATCGGCCTGCTTTCCTGCACTTGGCCGAGCACATGCCGCGGCTAATCCGTACCCGGTTGACGAGCGGCTATGACGTCAGCGCGACCGGTAACCCCGCAGACAAACAACATAAGTCGCCGCCACAGATGGTATCGTGGTGACCGGGCGGGTCACGTGACGTCTGCGGCTTGCACCTGTGGCTGGCCGGCGACGTTGGGCCGACGCTAATCCCCGGTTATGAATGGCCGTGTGATGGCGGCTATTGGCTGCGGCCACCCGCACACACCGCCCTCCCCCCCGCCCACCCACCTTCCGCCGCGGTCTCCGTCACGGCGGCTGCGGCCACCCACCTCTCCTCTCTCCTCCGGGCCGCTGGGTTTATCTCGCAGACCGTGGTCACTGTCTCCTGTGCCACAATCTCTCATGACCTCGCCACGGTACCAGACAGGCTAGTGCTCCACGAGCCGCTGGGTTTGTCTCGCGGGCCGTGGTCACTGTCTCCTGTACCACAATCTCTCATGACCTCGCCACGGTACCAGACAGGCTAGTGCTCCACGGGCCGCTGGGTTTGTCTCGCAGACCGTGGTCACTGTCTCCTGTGCCACAATCTCTCATGACCTCGCCACGGTACCAGACAGGCTAGTGCTCCACGGGCCGCTGGGTTTGTCTCGCAGACCGTGGTCACTGTCTCCTGTACCACAATCTCTCATGACCTCGCCGCGGTACCAGACAGGCTAGTCCTCCACGGGCCGCTGGGTTTGTCTCGCGGGCCGTGGTCACCGTCTCCTGTGCCACAATCTCTCATGACCTCGCCACGGTACCAGACAGGCTAGTCCTCCACGGGCCGCTGGGTTTGTCTCGCGGGCCGTGGTCACCGTCTCCTGTGCCACAATCTCTCATGACTTCGCCACGGTACCAGACAGGCTAGTCCTCCACGGGCCGCTGGGTTTGTCTCGCGAGCCGTGGTCACCGTCTCCTGTGCCACAATCTCTCATGACCTCGCCACGGTACCAGACAGGCTAGTCCTCCACGGGCCGCTGGGTTTGTCTCGCGGACCGTGGTCACCGTCTCCTGTGCCACAATCCCTCATGACCTCGCTACGGTGCCAGACAGGCTAGTCCTCCACGGGCCGCTGGGTTTGTCTCGCGAGCCGTGGTCACCGTCTCCTGTGCCACAATATCTCATGACCTCGCCACGGTACCAGACAGGCTAGTCCTCCACGGACCGCTGGGTTTGTCTCGCGAGCCGTGGTCACCGTCTCCTGTGCCACAATCTCTCATGACCTCGCCACGGTACCAGACAGGCTAGTCCTCCACGGGCCGCTGGGTTTGTCTCGCGGGCCGTGGTCACCGTCTCCTGTGCCACAATCTCTCATGACCTCGCCACGGTACCAGACAGGCTAGTCCTCCACGGACCGCTGGGTTTGTCTCGCGGGCCGTGGTCACCGTCTCCTGTGCCACAATCTCTCATGAACTCGCTACGGTACCAGACAGGCTAGTCCTCCACGGGACGCTGGGTTTGTCTCGCGGGCCGTGGTCACCGTCTCCTGTGCCACAATCTCCATGACCTCGCCACGGTACCAGACAGGCTAGTGCCCACGGGCCGCTGGGTTTGTTTCGCGGGCCGTGGTCACCGTCTCCTGTGCCACAATCTCTCATGACCTCGCTACGGTACCAGACAGGCTAGTCCTCCACGGGCCGCTGGGTTTGTCTCGCGGGCCGTGGTTACTGTCTCCTGTGCCACAATCTCTCATGACCTCGCCACGGTACCAGAGAGGCCAGTCCTCGACGGGTCGCTGGGTTTGTTTCGCGGGCCGTGCGGACAACATGATCCTGCTCCGTCGGTCTGAATGTTAAGGCGACAGGGCTTGGGTGTTGGTCAGTATTGTGACAGGCTGGTGTGCAAGCTGACAAGCAGCGAGTGCGTTTTCCCCGCGTCGCCCGGACCACAGAGCTTACAAGATTGTACCAGATTCCATTTCCAGGGACGGCGTATTCTTCACTTTTGCACACTGCTAGAATTCCCATTTGCGGCATGTGGTGGCAAATTTTTAGTAGCAATGAATGAAACAAACTTCTCTGCGAGAACATGCTGAATTTTGTGGAGGTCTTTCGCCAGTCAGATAGCCGATCTGCTACGCTTTAGCCGATGACACGTCAGGGAACGTCCTACGATTGAGTGGCTTTGTCCGTGTCAGTACACTACATGCTAGACATTAAATCACATGAGTTGAGGTCAGTTACGCTCTTTGAGGTCATGCGAGTTGGTTTGTCTGCCGGAGAGCGTCGCAACCTTAGGATAGTACATGTAGCATTGACGTGCATGGACTATCTGCACTCTGTAACCAGCAGGCTGAGAACAGGCTCTGGATGGTATTAGCAGTCTCGAGCAAAACTTATCTGTGACGCAGGATGTTTGAGCTGATTGAAGTTGTTCCCTCGCACTTTGAAAGGCCAAGTTGTCGTGTTGTATCGATTAATTGCTATTAATCTGGCCTTCGTTTCACTTTACATTCCATTACTGATGACCATTAATGATGGCATTACGCTAAGTACTCAGCAAGTTGACTCATGGTCGGTAAGATCTGGAAAATGTAGCCTTTGCCCGTACATGGGGTAATACCAGAAGCTCTACAGAACAGCAATTCGATGGATTCATTGCGCTAAGCCATTCGGTCTTCTTTTTGTTGTTACTGTTTCACAACTGTACTTCAATTCGGAGCCAATGTAAGATTTGCATCTATAATGCGAAGGACTTTGCTTTAAACCATATATCATGTTGTACAACCTTTTCACCTACATAACACAAGAAGGCTACTAATGCATGCATACGACTACATAATGCATTCTTGCATCCTTCGGCTGATCGCAATCATTGTGACGGAGCACGCGATGACCTCAAATGTATCATTTTGACACCTGACAAGATACACAAAATGTCGTCAAAATATCGTGACATGACGTAAGATGTTGTCAAGGTGTTATTGTCACATGGCGAAAGATTGCCTCGGAGTAAAGAAAGAAAACCACAAAAGACAGCTGATTGTCGGAGTTTACTTTTGGAAGCAAGCAGGTAAACAGCAGCTGTAACTTCGCTGGCTAAAATACCAAATGTGGGAAACGAACAACGGTCCAAAAACCACCGGCTAGTAGCGGATGGACGATTATTTGGTTTGCATGCAATTGCAAGATCTGAGCTTTGTGACTGTAAATTATAACACTGGTATGGAAATTATCGCCTCGTATAGCCTCATTCCGGCCGAATTTTCATGGTAAAGCGAAGTAATACTAGGAAACATCGCGTATCCAGTACCCTATCAACTCCGCTGAACAGTCAGAACGCATTCCTTAGCTACCTGTGGTGTGAGATGATTTGAAATGTTTGTTAATGGATACCATGGATCCAGGAACACTAAAGTGGTCTGGGCGTACAGGAACACTAATGTGGTCCGGACGGACAGGAACACTAAAGTGGTCCGGACGGACAGGAACACTGCAGTAGCCCGGACCAGCAGGGGCACCGCCGCCGTGCCACATGCGGCGGCCAGTCGGCCAGAGGGTGCGGCGGCAGGCAGCTCGAGCCGTTCCGGGAACGGGTCGCGATGTCGCACTCGGTCGCCGCCGCTGCGAGGGGCCGGCTCGTCTGCTGCCGCCGGTCACGGTCGCCGCCCGCTGGCCGCGTCCCGACACGAGGCACGACGGGGAGGCGAGCGAGAGGGCGGGGAGGGCGGGGGGGGGGGGGCAAACCGGGCGGCACGCACGGGTCGGCGGTCGGCGGCCGCGGAGGCCACCGCGCCGCGGCACGATTGGCCGGCGGCCGGCGGCGGCCGTCGCCACTGTCACGCGGCTCCAGACACAGTCGTCACCACGTCTAGACGGCCGTCCAGCCGTGTTGCACAATGGCGTGACGTCACTGGCGGCGGCCGGCGCGGCCGGCACACACCTGGCGGCGCACCCGGACACCGCGCGGTCGCGGGGGCGGCCAGCGCGCGCGCCTAGAGAGCGGAAACCCGGCGGCGCGTTTGGGCAGAAACGGCCGCGTCTCACTGCCGGCCGTCGGCGGACGTGGCCTGACGGATCGGTGTTACCGGCAAGCGTTCTCGGAATCTCACCAGGTCGGTCGGCCGTATCCGGTCCGCTCTACGGTACCTTACCTGGGAGCGGTCGACTCGGCAAAAGGGCGAGAACACTGGCTGGTCTCGCGAAGATCCGACCTGGCGTCTGGGCGAGCGGTCTGGGCTGGTCTGTTGCGTCTCGCTAGACCGCTGAACGCCACGCGGACAAATTCTTCAGTTGGGGCAGCGATCAGGCTGTATATTTACATCTGATCTGTTGATGGAGGACCTTGTCTGGGCGGCGGATCCCATCACACCTGCATGGTCTCCGTGGTTCGCAGAGCCTCTTCACTTCATCTCTGTGCTCCTCTTGGTTGTGGGGGCAGAAGTCCTTGTCTAACCTGCGGGCTCTGACTAATCCTACGGCCTCTTTAGTTGATAGCACATGTTTGTGGGTGCTCAAGTGGCGAAGTAGCATCATTCGTCCTGTGGGTCCTCAGTATATAATAGAGATGGAGGGATATAGGGAGATATAGGCGTATATATATATATATATATATATATATATATATATATATATATATATATATATATATACATATATTAGGTTGTGGTTGCCGGGACACCGCACCTGCACGATTCTCCTGCGACTCGTGACGTCTGCGCCGACTTCTGCGGTTAGCCGGCGGTGCCTCTTCTGCGGCTGGACTCACCAGGTATTCCCAGACCGTTCCTGGTATCAAGATTCAAAATGGGCTCACTGACCTGACCTGACCTCGCCCGTAGACCTGGCGACGCCTGCTGGCGTCGCCGATGTCGTGGGAGTGGTGCCGCGATGCCAGCCGGGTCTGCGTGGACTGATCCGGAGCGTGCGCGGGCATCACTTGGTTCCTGAAACTTTGTCGGGCTTGCGGGGCTCGTACAAAGCTAGGGTCGGGATCGACTAGGCTACAATGCCCTGCCCGCACGCGAGAAGCTGATGCGACTGTACGTGACGAAAGCGTGGAGGTGGAGGCGAATCGCGCGTGACCGGCTCAGTCTGTGTGTCTGCTGACACCGGCTCGCGGCGCTTCCCCAGGCGAGAAGAGGAGGAGGAGCGCCTGGAGGCGATCCGACGCCACATCCTGGAGCTGCTCAACATGCCGTGCCTGCCGCAGCCGCCGATGGCCTCGTCCATCACCATCGACAACATGCGCGTCTTCAACCAGCTGGTGGGCCGGCTGCAGAACGAGTCGGTGTCGGAGCGCGAGGACCTGGTGAAGCGCTCCCAGAGCTACTACTCCTCGTGTGAGTGCAGAACTGGCTGCCGTGAGCCGCCCCTGTCCTTGTCCCGGTGTATGTCTGCGTGAGCAATTGTCCGTTTGTCTCTCAGCCAGTATTGCATGCTTACTTGTCATGCTTTTAGCATGTGCATCCATCCACGTGCAAAATTCCTCCTCTGTGTACTTGTGCATGCTGGCACAATGTCGGCATACACACACAAACACACACACACACATATATATATATATATATATAGCTTGTGTGTATGTGTGTGTGTGCGCGTGTGTCTTCGCGAGGGTATGTATGTATGTGCGTGAGGGATGAATGCATGCACAAGCATGCATATAATCCCCAAGCTAGGCTGAACCGATCGGGACCACTGTCAGCGCAGTGGCACCTCGACTGTGAGCTTTGGCCTTGGGCGCGACAAGGAATCGGCTCGACCTTAGGCTGGGGTGAGCAAGCAATCAATCAGCTGTGCTCTGGCCCGACTGCATGTCGCGGCACGGCTGGCTGTCGCTCCTTTTGGGCAGCGGCGTCTAGACGCTGCCGCCCCACTCACGGTCCTTCACGGAGGAATGTCTGATCGACCTGACCCCGGCTGATGTTATCAAGTGGCGCGACTGTGTCCCGAGCATGCCAACACCTACGGCTAGTTCTCCCGCCAGACGCACGCCACCTGGAATTGGACGGTGGACCAGCAGGCTCGGTGGCTGTCCCAGTGTCTATGGTACGGTACGGTGTTGAGGAGCCTCTGGGGCCTCGTGGCTGTCCCAGTGTCTATGATACGGTAAGGTGTTGAGGAGCCTCTAGGGCATCGTGGCTGTCCCAGTGTCTATGGTACAGTACGGTGTTGAGGAGCCTCTAGGGCCTGGTGGCTGTACCCAGTGTCTATGGTACGGTACGGTGCTGAGGAGCCTCTTAGGCCTGGTGGCTGTCCCAGTGTATTTGGTACGGTACAGTGCTGAGGAGCCTCTTAGGCCTGGTGGCTGTCCCAGTGTATTTGGTACGGTACAGTGCTGAGGAGCCTCTTAGGCCTGGTGGCTGTCCCAGTGTATTTGGTACGGTACAGTGCTGAGGAGCCTCTGGGGTCTGGTGGCTGTCCCAGTGTCTATGGTATGGTACAATATTGAGCAGCATCTAAGGCCTGGTGGCTGTCCCAGTGTATTTGGTACGGTACAGTGCTGAGGAGCCTCTGGGGTCTGGTGGCTGTCCCAGTGTCTATGGTATGGTACAATATTGAGGAGCATCTAAGGCCTGGTGGCTGTCCCAGTGTATTTGGTACGGTACAGTGCTGAGGAGCCTCTAGGGCCTGGTGGCTGTACCCAGTGTCTATGGTACGGTACGGTGTTGAGGAGCCTCTAGGGCCTCGTGGCTGTCCCAGTGTATTTGGTACGGTACATTGCTGAGGAGCCTCTGGGGCCTGGTGGCTGTCCCAGTGTCTATGTCTATACAATGTGTATGTGGAAACTGGCCATCTGAGCGAGTATACTACCGAGTGTGTAATTTATATACGGCAACCGGTCATCTGAGCGAGTCTATTACCGAGTGTGTAATGTATATACGGAAACTGGCCATCTGAGCGAGTCTACTACTGAGTGTGTAATGTATATACGGCAATCTGAGCGAGTCTACTACCGAGTGTGTAATGTATATACGGCAACTGGCCATCTAAGCGAGTCTACTACCGAGTGTGTAATGTATATACGGCAACTGCCCATCTGAGCGAGTCTACTACCGAGTGTGTGATGTATATACGGCAACTGACCATCTGAGCGAGTCTACTCCAGTGTGTGTGTAATGTATATACGTCATGTGCAAAGAGGACAATATGAGCCACTGAGCCCGGTGTGGACCCACTGCCAAGCTTTTCGAACATCGATATTCCTTTTGCGTTATGGTGTTTTCAAGCTGCAATTATTTCTTTCCGAACTAGACCCGGTTTTTAATGTTGACTTTAGCAGCTGTCACTATAAATTTTGCTGTGAATTGCGTTCATCTTATCTTCAAAAGAAAAAAAGAATCATGGCAGAACTCAGGCGACGACGATCCAGACGGCACCGCCCTCGGGTCAGACAGCCAGCTGGCCGTCACGCGGTCATGCTATGTCACGTGACCTGCGCGTCCCGAGGTCGGCTGCCGCGTGCTGGTGTCAGTCGGAAGACTCGGACGCCGGCTGCCGCGCTGAGCGGTTGAATGCCGCATGAACTGAGCGGGCGACAAACACGACAGTGGCACGGCGAGGCACGTGGGCCAACTGAACAATGCGTCACAGTGAATTGAACGCTGCCAGTGCTGCTGAGGTTGCCAGCATTTTTGCTCGGCGCCAGACGCATCGAGTCGGTCGCCGACCTGACCTGCCAACCTCTGCCCGACAGGTGACCCGCCCGAGGTGATGGAGTACCACTTCTGGCAGGAGTACAACTCCATCAACCTGTTCTTCAACCTCACCAGCTTCTTCCTCGCTCTCCCGGAGGACGTCACGATCGATGTGGCCGAGCTGCGACTGCACAAGAAGGCGCCGTTGCAGGTGAGGAATTCCGTGCAGCATGCCATCAAGGATGCAGTAATCGATTGGCGGTCTGCTACTTCAGAACGGCCAATAACCACTGCGCCTCCACTTGTTGCATTCAATGTTGATTGCGTTTCGCTTAAGCACGTGCTGCATTGTTTTTACACCGAAACCCAGCACCGTCGATGATTGAAGTCAGTTGGTTTTCCGCCAAGTTCCGTGCATGTTGTACCAGCGGTCTCGTTTGACCGCTCCTGGCTCAACTAGTGCGATGCAT